>CM032627.1:40289493-40401300 GCA_019097785.1 Fraxinus excelsior | reverse complement strand
GATTATAGTAAGCTTGTGGACACCGTAATAACAGAGTTCAGATTGGATCATACGAAGGTAGCCGTCGCAATTCAGTATGTACTGAATCCTGATTTACCACCGGTTATAATAAGAAGTGATAGTAATGTACTATCGTACATTACTCTAAAAGGTATGGACCGTGATCCTTCTAAATATCCATTACGCATTGAAGTCACAGACATTGGTCAACAATCTATTGCAATTCCAACTGATGTACACGTTACCAGAGAGTTTTCGTTACAGAATGTGGTTTCAGATATATGTAATGCAACTATCCAACCAAGAGGTCACATATTGGAACAGGAAGTCACAGTTGTAACTATTACCGATCCGAAAGATGTAGAGGAAGGACGGGTATTCCGTGATAAGAATGTTCTCAAATTGAGCCTTTCTTTGTTTGCAATACGAAACATGTTCGAATTTGTGGTTGTTCGTTCGGACAAGAAGGAGTACGTTATCAAGTGTTTACAGGATGGGTGTACCTGGATGTGCAGGTCTTCCAAATGGGGTAAATCAGGATTATTTAAGATTAGGAAGATTGCAAATGGTCACATATGTGGTTCAAATATAGTTCTGGGAAGTCACAGGCAATTATCCAAAACTGTAATTTCATCTAGTATCAAGTACAAGTACACATCATCACATACTATCTACACTCCAAAGGATATATGTAGTGATATTTTTCATACGTATGGTGTTTCGATGAACTATTCCAAGGCTTGGAGATCTCGTGAGCAAACTTTAAAAATCATAAGGGGGGATCCAACTGAGTCATTTGGTAAGATACCTGGCTACTTTTACATGCTTGAACAAAGGAACCCTGGAACAGTCACAGCACTGGAGCTCGATAGTCACAGGAGGTTTAAATATTGCTTCATGGCCCTTGGTGCATCAATTCAAGGCTGGAAGCATTGCAGGCCTGTAATTGTGATTGATGGCACCTACTTGAATGGACACTATGGGGGTACTCTCTTCACAGCATGTACACAGGATGCCAATAACAGCATCTTTATTCTTGCATTTGGGGTTGGAGATAGCGAGAATGATAGATCTTGGACATGGTTTTTCGAGAACTTGAAGAAGGCTTATGGTTACAGAGATGGTCTGTGTTTCGTATCAGATCGCCATATTAGTATCAAGAATGATGTAGATCATGTTTATCCCGGAACCTGTCATGGGATTTGTTCATATCATTTGTTGCAGAATTTGAAATCATACTATGGTAAATCAGGTCACAACATAACGCAGGCTTTCAATTCGGCTGTCCGATCATATACATTAGCCGAGTTTGAATACAACATGCACCAGCTCGACATGATGAACGGAAAGATTAGGCAATACCTGGTAATGTACTACTTTTCAATTTACATACATTTAAAAATGACCACATATGTAAGATAACTTTGATACTTGGTTGGTCTTATTAGGAGGATGTTGGACTTGAAAAGTGGTCACGGATTCACATGCCAGAAAATCGGTATTCTACAATGACCTCAAATATAGTGGAATCAGTCAACGCGGTCACGAAAGCAGCAAAGAATTACCCCATCGTGTCTTTATTAGAATCTTTGAGGCAAACTTTACAAACCTGGTTTTGTAAACATAACGAGGATGCACGTGGCACGTTCACGAGGTTGACACACAATTACGAGAAACTTATGAGGAAAACAGGCACAGATTTGAGGAAAATGAGGGTATCTTTTTCATTTTCATATTAATCTGAATAAGTATGTTCTGATAAATAGTTATGTGACCCAAATCATTTTGCTGTGACTTGAAATATACGAATTTGATTTAATATATTTTAGATGTTTAACCTTTTCTTATAGGTGTTACATGTGAATCAGTCCCTATTTTCAGTCAAAGACGAACACTCGTCATTTGACGTAGATATAGATCAACGTACATGTACATGCCGGATGTTTCAAGTTGATCTGTTTCCGTGTCCACATGCACTGGCTGTGATCGCGCATACCAAGAGGGATCCATATGACTATTGTTCTTATTATTACACAAAAGATGCATACATGAATTCGTACCAGAACTTCGTGATTCCAGTTGGAGATCCGGAAGAATGGACCACACCTGTAGACTTGCAACCAACAATTGTTTTAGCTCCTTATCAAAAAAGGAGTGCTGGTAGACCCGCTGAAAAGAGGAGAAGGTCATCTAGTGAAGGGAAATCGACTATGAAATGTGGACGTTGTGGAGGACATGGTCACAATCGCAGAAGATGCAGAAGCTTGGTTCCATTAAGTCAAAATTAGATCGTAGGCACAACAACAGTTGTGATATTCTTTTACATTTTATTAATATGTTCTCCAGTTATTCATTCATATGTAAGCAATGAATTTGTGACCAAAATAACATGTGACCTTTTTGTTCATCTGTGACGTGAATACATGTAACCATTATAATATGTGACCTGTCAGTTTCTCACTGAATACAGCAATCAATGAACAAAACATAAATTGTGACTTGTAATAAGCTTACTGTGTCACCAACTTCATTTGTTTACCGTAAGGCAGGTAAATTGTATAAAGTGATGAAAATAATTTATAAATAAAGGTCGCTAGATTGTATTTGATGCCAGCAAGAACCTCAAATATATAACAGCAAATGTTTCCAGTGTGTAATGGGGGTCTGTGACATGAACTGGGGCAACTGTGACCTGACATACCATCTGTGACCTGAAATACGAATATGTTGATTGAATTACCAATAAGTGACCTGATATACCGATATGTGACTTCATATGTTTACCATAAGACAAGTAAAATGTGTGAAATTTTGAAATGTGACCTAAATAAATGTTAAAGAGCTTGAAATTGAGGCCCGTAACTTCTAGATATAACTGCAAATGTTTCCAGAGCGGAATAGGGTGTCTGTGACATGAACTGGGGTAACTGTGACCTAACATACAATCTGTGACCTTATACTGTGACCTTCCTGATACTCAAATCTATCTGTGACCTTATACTATCTGTGACTTGAACTGGGGTAACTGTGACCTAACATACAATCTGTGACCTTATACTGTGACCTTCCTGATACTCAAATCTATCTATGACCTTCCTGATATATCTATCTGTGACCTTATACTCAATCTGTGACCTGTATTAACCCAGGGTCACAGACACGTTACATGTAACATGATATATCCTGTGACAAAGTGCATGATTGTATTCCATTCATACTGTGACATCTCAGCAACTTGTGAACAAGCAATGACAGAAAAGCAAGAAACTTTCATATATTCATGTAACCAATTTGCAAATGTTCATTGTTCAACTAATTCCCAACCAGACACTTTACAGACTGCATACAAAGTTTCAAAATCAAAATCAAAATCAAAATCAAAATCTGTCCATTAATCAATTACAATCTCGTCTCCCTTTTTAAGCTTCCCCGTTTTCGCAGGCTTATATATACCCCGGTGTTTATACAGCCTTGATGCTATGTCCAACCTGCATTTCACTGTGTCAAATTTCACTGGCATAGAATCCTTGTCGTCATGTATCATGTACTCAGCATATTTGATGGTGAAGATGCCGCAGTCATGCCTGAAAATAAAGTAACTGATATTAATTGGTATGGAACATGCTCGAAACATCTGTGAAATAAAACAGTAGGTCACAGACTAACCCGTTCTTCTGCTGAGGAAGGCTGCTGTCGATCATTAACCTCAAGTCCATACGATCTTCACCATCGTAGTTAATGTGCTTTTTCCAAAGTCCGACGGAGTTCAGGAGATATGGAATAATTTTCACAAACGGTTCAATGCCGAGACGAACAAGGAAGTTATGATATGTCTTTCCAGCAGAGTTGAACACATGCAAAGTGTGAGTGCTGAATTCCAGGATAGCAAGCATCCAGTGTGCCTTGTTTGTTGGTATGATGGGAATCAAGACAACATCCACTGAGTCCCAGGGAGAGCTTAAAGGTATGCTACCTTTTGTAACATCTACGAGGCCGGGCTCTGAATGCAAAACAGTAGGATCTTTCAGGAACTCCTTATAGATGTTTTTTAACTTCATCTGGAACCAGGAATCCGTCGTGGTTGCCCTGAACTTGACACCCTTCCCATATCTTGCCAACTGGCGGATATAGTAGAAACAAATGTCCATGTGCTGTGGTATAAGGAAAAAATATTTACAATTACGAGACATTGATATAAACAGCAAATGTGTGGTGCAACCTGTGACTTCAGCCACAGTCATTATGTGAAAAAATCGTGTGTATACTCATCCTTACCATGCTGCTGAGAGAGGACTCAGAATTCACAAGCTCATAGAACCAGGTTTTACTTCCCACTTTGAACGGACCAAACACAAAAGGAGGAACGATACGATCATCAGCATCGTTGAACGGTTTCCTGTAAATGAGTGATGGTCCATCAGATATTATTTACAATCACGTGTTAAACAACCTCATTAGTATAAAAATGAACTTACTTATTCCTCGGTTTGTATCCACGTTGGAACCAACTCTGGAATGTAGCAACATCGGCATGTTCTGCGTTGCGGGAGTAATGCTCAAAAACCAAAGCATTATCAGATTGCTTGAGACCTTTTCCTTCATCAGCAACAAATGGAGATTGTAGTATCCTTGCCGGTCTGGACACCCTCTTCATTGGTAATCCTGAACTGGGTTCGGTCACCGGGGACACATTCGTGACCTGCTAGGACTAGTGATTAAATGTCACTTGACAGCTGTGACCTACATGGACTGGGAATCACGTCCTATATGCACATCTGTGACTTGCATGGACTGGGGACCTAATGACAACCTGACATCTGTGACCTACCTGGACTCAGGACCCAACATACATGCACATGTGTGACCTGCATGGACTGGGAATCACGTCCTATATGCACATCTGTGACCTGCATGGACTGGGGACCTAATGACAACCTGACATCTGTGACCTACCTGGACTCAGGACCAAACATACATGCACATGTGTGACCTGCATGGACTGGGAATCACGTCCTATATGCACATCTGTGACCTGCTTGGACTGGGGACCTAATGACAACCTGACATCTGTGACCTACCTGGACTCAGGACCAAACATACATGCACATCTGTGACATGCATGGAATCCTATCCTAATGCCTATTTAGTAATGTGAGTACAAAAAGGAAATCGTGAAAGTCTACAAAATTAGAGTGTACCTTTGCCTCTGTGGATAAGATTTGTTCCTGAACTGTTTTGGAGTCAACCGGAGTTTGCAGTTCATCTTGCGTAAATCCAAGACCCAAATCAAATGAAGGAGGCAGCATATCAGGGTCATCATCAGGAGTCATCTTCCTTTTGCCTTTCTTGTCTGTACTCGGACTAACCTCTGTAGTCTGAAAGTAGAGAAAACTTGTAAATTAAGATGAACCCATGCTTCATTCAAAAAACCAAAATAAATACTTCATACTTACTGCAGCAGGCTTCTCAGACTCCTTCACAGCTGGACCTTCTTGATCTCTGGAACTGTCATTGAGTTTTTTCAACATTTCTTCCATGGTACTAGATATCAGCGCAGTAATGACTTAGACATGAACTGCATGTTAGTCCTGATTTCTAGCATGTCACTTCGAATTCCGTTCTGTTTTTGCACAATGTCGTCAAACTTCCGCATTTGTTCAACATGTGTGGATGTCAAATGTGACCTCATCTCAACCATTTGAAGGGTCAATACTTCGTTCTTTGAGGTAAGTTCAGCCAATTGCACTGTTAGTTCCTTCCTGAGCTGTTCCACGGCCTGCATTGTTTCCAGTAATTTGGTATGAAGATTAGGAAAAAACACCTTCTGTGACCAAATTATATACATCTGTGACTTATCTTCTAAAGAGCTGTGACCAACTTACGTTGTCAACCGGTGGGTCATCTGAACGAGTTTCCTTTGCATGAAAGGGTCCAGATGGCGGACCCTCCGCGATTGGAGAATGTACATATGCACGTGTCTCCTGCCATATCGGTGGAGTATCAGCGAAGTCATCGTCACCTTCATTTACAATAGGGGCATGACTTCCACCATCTGTGATCCTAAGGACCGTTGTAGATGGTTTTCCACGTGGACCAGCAGATCCTCCACTCTGTCCAGCTACTGATCTTTCTGTCCTCCGTTTCTTTCTCCCACCATCGCGTGACACAGGGGGCTGTACTGGTTTGATGTACTGAACACCCGTCATATACGACATATGCATCTCATTGTCTGTTGGGTCAAGGTCATAGATTTGAACCTGACATAAAACCAAAAAAATCCTTGTTCATAACCAAAGAACATCTTAAGAATCTATCAATTCATCAAATATAGAATACTTACATCGGGGTTTGCGAAGCATTCTTCGAGTTTAGCCGTGGATGGCTTCTCATCCGCCTTCCAATTCAGGATACGAGGATGGGATACGGGCATCCTTGTTACAATGTTTCCAGCCAGACAGGGAATAGTCTCATATATCCATACTTGAAAGGGTAGTAACAGGCCCCTCAGCCTGTAATGGCTCGTCCTTTTACTCAGCCCCTCCCTCATGTCATTCAGAGTAGTCTCAAATAGAATCTTTCCCCATGGAAATGAGTCCATCACAGAAAAGTCTTCCACAACCACAAACAAGTAATGATCCACTACCTTCTTGTAGTCTCTTGGGAACAGATAGGCTGTAATAAAATACAGCGCTCCCAACTTTGCCACATCTTCGTCTACAAGCAATTCAACCACATCTTGTTCGGGAAGCTGACAGGCTGATATGAATGCATCCCTCACATCTTCGTGTGTGACGATGTTCAATTGGCTAAAATATTTTTCCTTCAACATTGAATGACTGTTTTCAAGTGTACTTATATCGGTGTTCCCCGTACATCGCAGCCCCGTTACTAAACATAGTTCAACCATGGAGAACCTAACAAATCTACCGATATGCAAAACCATAGTTCATCTTCATTCGGTGAATGCACTTGTCTGAGAATGAAGTAGTGGATCAACTGAGGCTGAACCACAATATCATGGCACTTCAAGAAATGCGCAAAGCATGTACCCATAAGTATTCTTCGTTGGGCTTCGCTTAAATATTTCTTCAAGTTGTCAATAACACCCTTTGCCATGGACGTGGTTATTTTCCCTGGAAACCATTTATGTTGCTGTAGCATATATTTCCACACATGCATCAGTTCAGGTCAGGTCACAGATGATACATGACAGGGTCACAGCCACCAAATCAGTAATACACTCAGGTCACAGACATATTATCATCTCAAATTTCATTCAAATATAGGTCACAAATACATTAATCAGTTTTTGACATGTTGGAATATAGGTCACAGACCCATTAAGATCTCAATGACGAGTGGGGGATCGGTCACACATCCATTACTTTATCATCTAATGCGGTCACAGACACATAGACATCTCAATGTCGTTTGGGAAATAGGTCACAGACACATTACACACTGTTTGATTGGAAATTTCAAAAAACTGTCCCAACATAAAACCCCCCAACATAAAAACCCCCGAGATTCAATGCTACTTCTCAGACAAATTACAGTTCACAAATGGCATAAACAAAGAAATATGTAACTCTAAACACAGATTTGATGCATTTCCAATGTCACTGTTCCTGTCATAAAATAAAAATTTTCATAAACGAACAAACAGTTCCGTTACCTTCTTCCCGGACTGACTGCTGCTTGACCCGAGCGTTTTTTTCTTCGCTTCTGGAGGTTTATTGGGACTGTCCGAAGTCTTCCTTTTCGTTGTTCGAGCCGGCGTTTGCACCGCCTTCTTCCCCTTCTTTTCATTATTTTTTTTCGCCATTCGTAATCGCTGCCAACTGGAGAGAAATAATCCCGCTTCGAACTGAAGGCAATGCGCCGGAGTTTGGGTGGAGTTTGGATTTTTAACGCGGAAAATGAGATGAAATGTGGGCGCGAATAAGGTGGAGATGGGATTGATCTTGAGAGAAAATAGGGGTTTAATGAAAATGGAAGTTGGGATATACACCAATTCGAAACCCACGTTTAACGGGATACGCGCGTCATTAATTTAGGATAGTTATTATTTAATTAAAATTATAAAACCTGAAAATTGAATAAATAACTTCTAAACCTGATTTATTAAAATTGATACTTAAACACCTGTTTTTATGTAATTTCCACAACTTTTATTGCACAACTCTACTTTGGACCTTTTACATGGTTCTTCTTAGGCCTATACTTCGGATCTTCTACTTGAGACTTCACTTCTTGGACCATTTAATTGGACCGCATTTTTATGTCGTCAATAGTTCCAAAATGCCCATTTTATATCGGTGCGATCAAATTGAAAAGAATTATAAGTTATTTTATGAAACTAATCGTCAAATTTCCAGGCTGTTTGACGGGACTATTGAAAGTTCAAAAGCAATATTTGGTTTTCCTAATTACTGAATCTATGTGTTTTCCGCAACAATAGGTAAAACTAGAGGAAGAAAATGTGGCTGAACAAGTCTTACAAATTTCTGCGACTCTTATAACCCCATTTTAACTGTCTCAAACAAAGTTTTCTTTTCGAGTATGTCACCTCCTGCACCGTGTGATCTCACGGGGCGTTGGCTGGTGAATATCCTGAACTTTCTCAAATAATCTTTTCTTCTTCTTCCTTTTCCTCTTTGTTCTTCACATTTATTTAGTTTTAATTCTAAAATGTTGATAAGAAGCACATGTATTGGAATACCCTGGAGAGTGCTTTCTTGCATTGCTCTTGTTGTGTTTTCTTGTAGCATTGAGATAACTAAGGCTCAAGATTATGACTCCCCCGATACCCCGGCCGCACCGCCACCTGAACAAGGAAAATGTGATGGCATTTTTGTCACATACAATTTTATGGGGCGAGAGAAAATTTATCCATTGGTGAAGAACACGTCCGCACAGGCGTGGTCGTTTAAAGCAATGGCGACGGTGTTGAATGCCGGGGCTTATGAGCTGAAATCGTGGAAGATTTTCGTTGGTTTTCAACATGATGAGTTGTTGGTTTCGGCTGATGGGGCGGTGGTTGTGAACGGAGATGGAGATGGATTTCCTATTAAGGTTGGAAAGAATGGGACCCTCTTCGCGGGATTTCCACAGTCGGATCTGGAAACTGCCATTGACACTGCCGGGGATTATACTCAGATGATGGTGCAGGTCAATATTAAAGGAACACTTTTCGGGGTGAAGCCTTCGGCCACTCCGATGCCTAAGACAATAAAGCTTGTCAATGATGGATATAAATGTCCTGGAGCCATGCGTCGAGGTATCTTCTATTATCTATGTTTCATATTTCATGCGATGCATTCATGTATTTCTTCAATACAATTTTGTATTAGAGGTATATCTAGTTCGACTTGAAAGTATGGGTTGGTTATTGAATATTCGTTATTTAAAAGTCTAAGATGTTACAACACAATTGAAGAAAAATTAGTGTTATTTCCACTATTTTGCAGGAAGCTATATGCATGTCTGCTGTAAAAGGGATCCAAAATTCAAGTCTAAGAAGCTCAAAACCAAGTTCATGCCTCGCCAATACGGTGATCTCTCCTTCACATACGACATTCTTCAGGCATACGAAAGCAAATACATGGCACAGGTCACCATTGACAACAATCATCCACTTGGTCGTCTTGATCAATGGAACTTAACTTGGGAGTGGATGAGAAATGAATTCATTAACAGCATGAAGGGAGCCTACACTCACAGAAAAGATCCTTCAGATTGCATTTACGGTGCACAGGGACAATACTACCAGGATTTCGATTTCTCGACTGTGATGAATTGCCAGAAAAAGCCAATTATCGCTGACCTACCTCCTGATAGAGAAAATGATGACAAGGTTGGGAAATTGCCTTATTGCTGTAAGAATGGCACCCTTTTGCCAAATACTATGAATGGAACCAAGGCAAGAGCTATTTTTCAGTTAGAAGTTTTCAAGCTTCCACCTGATATGAACAGGACTGCACTTTATCCACCCCAGAATTGGAAAATTGAAGGTGTACTGAATCCAACTTACAAATGTGGCCCTCCTTTTAGGGTCGATCCAACAGAGTTTCCAGATCCTAGTGGACTCGATGCAACGACTTCTGCAGTTGCAAGTTGGCAAGTTTCTTGCAATATAACACATCCCAAGCCGAAGCAGGCAAAATGCTGTGTTTCTTTCTCGGCTTATTATGCTGATTCTGTGGTACCCTGCAACACATGTGCATGCGGCTGTGATGATGACGCTCGATGCAATCAAAATGCAGCGCCATTGCCTTTGCCTCCAGATGCTCTTCTTGTGCCTTTTGCTAATAGGACGAAAAAAGCAGTAGCTTGGGCTCATTTGAAACACCACAAACTGCCAGCAAAACTGCCATGCCCTGACAATTGCGGGGTGAGCATCAACTGGCATCTTGACACTGATTACAAAACAGGATGGACTGCAAGAATCACACTCTTTAACTGGGATGAAATTCCGTTTGTTGATTGGTTCACTGCATTCCAGTTTAAGAAGGCATTTCCGGGATACGAGAAAGTTTACTCTTTCAACGGAACCAAACTGACTCTGCCTAATAACACCATCTTCATGGAAGGCTTACCAGGTTTGAATTACCTGGTAGGAGAGGTAAATGGGACACACCCGGATAGAGATCCCAGAGTTCCTGGAAAACAGCAATCTGTTATTTCATTCTTGAAAAAAGACACACCCCATATAAAAGTGGCACAGGGTGATGGATTCCCTTCAAAAGTGTTCTTCAACGGTGAAGAGTGTGCTCTTCCAAATAAACTTCCCATAATAAATGGTGCCACCCGATCCCCCAGTGGTGTGCTGCCAGCAATTTTTCTTTCTGCTGCTACTTTTCTGCTGCTATCGGGTCACTTAAACTGAGAACATAATTTCAGAATTTTCTTAATCTTCCAGGATGTGAGATTTGAGAAATGAAAATGAATCCTTTTAAGGTATTATAAAGTACAAAGATATTTTGTTATCAGAATTCCTTTCTCTGTCCTAGAAAATAGACCGGAATTGATGTGCTTGATAGGATAACAAAAAAGCAGGGAATGCAACAAAAGATTATCGAAGACTGGTTCTTATCCGACAAGCAGATGAAGGGAATGAATTTGTGATTATTTCTATGAATAATTATATTAATTTTTGCTATTATTACAAATTAACTTAGGATGTTTTAATGAGAGTTATTTGCTCTCATCTTCAAGAGTCAAAAGTTTTATCACATAATACTTTTGTCAATTTTCTGCAGAACTCTATTTGGATTCAAGAACTTTAGTTGGACCTGAACATTCTTCATTACTATTTACTAGAACTTAGAAAATAGGTGCTTATTTAGGATCAAATCAGGTATTTGGTTTTGGAGTAGATCAAGATTTTTGATGAATGTATATATTTGATTTCTAGGGGTTTTGCATAAAACCGTTCATCAAACTCTGCTTGTTGCCCCCAAACGCTCTTTTGCCTTTATCAGCGCTAGAGCATTTTCTTGGTGCACACAGCCTCAACAATGAAAGGTCTTCTCTACGCCATTCCCCTGCATTGAGTCTTCTGCATTCAATCAAGAGCAAAAATTTACATTACTCAAATCTTACTATCCATCTTTAAAGAGTTCTCTATTTATATCTATATTTTTAAAGGTCTCTACTATGATTTATCATAATTTGTACATTTTCGAAAGTCTTAACGCTGTAAAATTTCTATACACACGTAGGAACAAGATATACATTTCTAACTTCAATCTACTTCAGTATAGATGAACACTTCATCTAAAAATTTAAGAAAGTGGATTATTCTGAAATGGCAGTATTTACACTTTAATCTTTTTTTTGTTAATATATGGCTTAATACTCACTCTATCTCTACCATCCGGGCTTGTCAAGAGAAGATTTCAAATCGTATGGGGGATTCAAGAGATCAAAGTAAGATCCGGGAATTAATACCAGTGTTGAATAACACTTCCAATCTTCTCCTGATATTCTAAGATGCCATTGCCCAAAGTAAAAGCAATGAAAATTCTTGATAATGATGAAGCAAAGTATAAACTTCAAGAATAATATACTAGAAAGGCATTGAAAGAGTTCAAAAACAGCACAGATCCTGTTGAAAAAGTGGCCATATGCTTTGTACTGGAAGACAAGGAATCCAAGAAGATAATAACAAAAGGAGGCAAAAGCTTAACTGACGCAATTTGTATAGAAAGATGCAACTTCATCTATAAATACCCTGATCTTGAACTATTGTGTAACTTGTGTTCACCCATTCAAATCTGACATTAAGATTTTTGGCAGAAGGCTCGTTTTCGAGTCCTGGTGTTCATATCTTTTCAATGGCTGAAACTCTTCTAGAATTAAGTAGAAATGTCTTTTATGTATTGGGGATATTAGGTGTTCTGTTACTGATTCAGAAAGGTAATGCTTACGAATTCAAGGTAGGAGGTCCAAAAGGCAGTTGGGCAGTTCCTAGTGATCCTGGCGCAACCGACTTCAATAAGTGGGCAGAGACGAACAGGTTTCAGATTGGGGACACCCTATGTAAGAAGCACTCTTCATTTATTTTCTTGAATTATTTTACTGAACTAGGTGTGTGTTACTTGTAGACGACACTAAAAAAGATAAGAGTGACTTCATCAAGTTTTGGCTGTTTTGCAGTGTTTTTTTATCCGGCTGACAAAGACTCTGTGCTACACGTAACAAAGGATGCTTACACAAATTGTAACACGGATGCACCCCTCGAAAAATTCTCTGATGGTCACACCGTTTTCAAGTTTAATCAATCAGGGCCCTATTACTTCATAAGCGGAGTAGCAGATAACTGCCAGAAAAATGAAAAACTGTCAGTGGTTGTGATGGCAGATAGAAGCAACCATTATTCAAATTCTCACCAAACAACGTCCCCTCCGCCTCCCTCAGCAGAGGTGCCCCCTTCTCCAACACCTGCCGGTGAAGAGTTCCCTTCTCCACCACCCATGGAGGAAAACCCTGCTTTGGCTCCTTCTCAGGAATATCCACCTCCTCCCCCAAATGGTGCTTCTGCAATTTGCTCAACTCATGTTATTGGCTTCATTGGAGCTTTTGTCAGTTCATCCCTTCTAGTTTATTGAACTGAAAATATGCATCCAAATCGACATTGATTTTCTTTTCTTTCCCCTTTTAAGTTCTTTGGTTTGTTTGTCAATAGTTTTTCCTTCCTTTTCTTGGCGGATTCAACCCCTAAAGATTGTTGATATTGGTGTGATACAGCTCGAAATAAGCCAACGCGTAAAGTTTGCATTTATGTATTGATAATTTGATCTACTGCATAAAAACGAATGAACAAACTATAATATATTTTGTGTGAACACTAAGTTTGATGTTTTCTGTTCATTTTTCATTCTATCCACATTACATGAAAGAAAGAAAAAAGTTTCAGAACCCAAAATGATGTATAGCATCACCTCCAAGTTCAATGGTGAAGATACTTCATATTTCATTTATCGCGTAGCTTATCAATTAGCTGTAAGCCACACTTGCCCCGAATAACTCACTTCAATGCACAAAATTCGGTTCCCTAGCATTCCCTCTTTAAACAAATATTACTAGTTACCATTACAAAAAGAAAGAATTTGCATATAGAGGGAAACATTTCACTAACAGCTACCTTACTGCCAACACTAGAAACTTTTCAATAGCTAAAAGTACTATATTATATTACGCTATTAAATATGTAAAGTCTACATGATTCATTTCGTTTATATACTGACTAATGCTGTTCAAAAAAAAAATTCCTAGTTGGGTTCAAATTTTAGAAGCTCTGTTAGATAGTGTCATGGGGTAAAATTAATATTTTCTTTCCGTATTAATATTAATATATATATTTCATATCCGTATTAGACGTGATTTTGTTTTCATTTTAAGACTATAAAAACACTTAGATAGCAATCTATAGAATACACTAGAGACCAGTTTTGAACTTTACAGTCTATTTAATAGACATTAATGACAACTAGATGCAGAGGCGGAGGCAGGGGGGTCTGGGGGGGGGGGGATCCGCCCCCCCCCCCCCCCCACCACCCCAATTTTTTGACAACTTTTTTTTTTATTTACCATTTTGTCGTCAAATGAATAAAAAACTTAAACTCTACTAATCCAAAGTATGAGAACTCGAAATGAACGCTTGTAATAAGGTATGATTTTCCTAAATTAAAGATTAATACTTTCTTTTATACGTTTCTTGATTTTTTTTGTTAATAATGTATACTATTTATATTCATTTGTTTCATTTCTCCATCACAATGTACCAACTTCTCTCATTTTAACAGATTATATTTCAAAAAAAAAAAAAATGGGGGACAACCCCCTTGGGCCCCCACCGCTTCCAACTCTGGGACCCCCTACTTCAACGGACTAGCTCCACCCTTGACTAGATGGGAAGTCTCAACTTTCGTACCACTTAGGTAGAAATCCACATAATGCATTAGAGGCGCTCTTAGTTATATAAACTAGGAATGCATCTTCTTGTCAAAATAAAACACTGAGATAAAGTTGAGTAAAATCTCAAAGCATCATAATATACAAAAATCTTATTGTGATTGACCTTATCAAAAAATTCTAAAAGTTCATCATAGGGTTGCTACAAGAAAACCATATTTATTATAAAGATTCAAATCTTCCTCAAAAATCTAAACTAATCTTCGAATGAAGTGTATAACTGAAAATTGAAACCAAAAAAAAAAAAAGAATTTTTTTAAAGGAAACACTAGACTTTTATTCAATCATGACGCAGAGCGGAAGTTCAAAGGTTTACTAGCGTAAGCCTCAAACACGTAAAAATTGGAATCCATCAGAAAATAATAGCAAACCAAAACGAATGATGTTTATTCCGATAACAAAGAGCCTTTAAATTGTCTCCAGAAACCCTAATTCAAGCAAAAAGATCAAAATAGACATCTACTAAACCAAAACAACTAAAAACGAAAAAACTTCAATTGCCCGCCAATGCGCCTTAAACAGAGAATTTGAGGCTGGAAATGACGTCAACCGGGGAACCCCGGGTTAGGATGTTATGAAGTTTTGAAAACCCTTTTCGAAAACATATTATAATAGAAAATCTGACACTCGAGCTAAATGTTATGTCCATTTCTTCAGAAGAGTAGCTCTTTTAACCAATTTTTTATCCTCTTCTTCAAACTTCAAAGCCGATTGTCCCACATCAAATCATATTAGTGTGCTAAACTTTTACAAGAAAGTCAGGTTTTTGCTCAAACCAGAACATTGTGTTGTAAAATATTGTGTCGAAGTAATGCTAACATCATTCTGCCAAGCTTAAAATATTATTGTACTAATGTCGATGTCACCATAAAAGTCGAGCCCAAAACCTTTCATGAACTTGAGGCATTTCTGATCACTCCTAAGTCCTAGGACATGATTCAATAATATTTCTTTTGTTAAGCTGGAGAATTTTAGGCTTTGATATTCAACATCTCTTCTGATCACTCCTAAGATACTGATTTTTGAATAACATCTGAATTAATAATATCATTCTTGTTAATTTCTAGAATAGAACAATGAGACAAAGTGTGTTAAGAGATAAAATCTCACATCGAATAAAGATGAAAATATATCCATTTATAAGAGTTTGGACAACTCCTCTTAACAATGTTAACTTTTTAAGGTGGAATCCCAAATTTTAACATGTTATCAGAGCCTGTTAAACTCTAACAAGCGATTTGATCCGATTAAAAACTCGAAAAAATGAGAGCACGAATTTCAAGATTGACATACTCAAACGAAACACTATCTTGCAGTGACATGTTAAGGGATAGAATCACATATTGAATAAAAATGAAAACACAAATCAATTTATAAAGAGTTTGGATTATTCATCTTAATAAGGTTGATATTTTAAGATAGAACCACAATTCTTAACTTGGTATCAGAGCCTATTAAGCTCAAACGAGCAATTTGGTCCAATTAAGAGTGTGTTTGAACCACATTATTTTAAAAGAATGTATTTTAGAATAGTAGATTGATGGAGAATGTGTGGTTGAAAAAGAAGAAAAAGTTATTAATGCAATAGAAAATATTATTTTATTAAAAAATGTGTGGTTAAAAATGAGAATTTTAGTATGGCTCAAACAGGAGCTAAGTCTCAAAAAAATTGAGCACATAGATTTCAAGATTAGTCTGCTCAAACGAGCCACCATCTTGCGGGAGTATGTTAAGGGATAGAATCACACATCAAATAAAGATGAAAACATAGATCAATTTATAAGAGTTTGGACTACTCCTCTTAACAAGATTGACCTTTTAAGATGAAATCACAAATTTTAAAATGGTATCAGAGCCATTAAATTCCAACGAGAAATTCGATCCGATTAAAACTTAAAAAAATTGAGCACACGAATTTCAAGATTGATCTGCTCAAACGAGTCACCATTTTGCAGAGGTATGTTAAGGAATAAAATCTCACATCGAATAAAGATGAAAATCAAGCGCACTGGGTTCCATCTCTCTCTTATAAGGTAGTGAAAACCATAGCTTGAAATAGTTCCAATATATTGTGATGGACATAATTTTTATCAAAAATCCAAAGGTTCGTCGTCGGGTTGGCCTCTAAAACCATATTTATTGTAAGATTTAAATCTTCGTGCAAAAATCTAAGCGAAAGTTCAAAATGTACGGTAAAACTGGAAAAAAGAAATTAGTATAAAATTTTCTTGAGCGTGTAACACTATAACTATTGATAATCTTGAGTGAGTATGCCATTTATTTACTCTTTGAAGATGAAATATAAAGAGAGAAGCATGTCCAAAATTAGGCATGTGCACGATTTGGTTTGGGTCGGTTGCGACCTTAAACCAAAATCAAATTAGTCGGTTTGGTTAAATTTCAACCCAAGTCAAATCACTCTAGCTCTTAAACCAAACTGACCCAAACCAAATCGATTTGGTTTAATTCGGTTCGTTTAGTTGGTTTGCACTTTTAGTCCTAATTGATTTTTTTACAAAAAAAAAAATTGTCTCGGATCTAAAGTAACAATCGTAGTGAGTTTCATCAAAGTTGCAATATCAAATTTTAGCAGAAAGTAGCACACAAAGTTCTTGTTCAATTCATAAGATATGCATTTGACAGACGCTTTATTGACACATGATAAATGTTGAAAACAAGTTAATGAGATAGCATTTTGACGTACAATGATAAAATTTATATATAGATTAGTTAAAAGTGTAATCAAGCTAAGTAGAACAACAATTTTGGAATCAGAAACAAAGAACTAATTGCAGATAGCAAAAGTTCTATAAATTAAAAATATTAATTTCATAATCCGATACTTTTGTAGACATATGGACAATTTCAGACAGGCAAAAGGTAGTGCACCAAATTTAATTAAGCGAGTTGAGTCAGTTAACCGTTAGGTTGGAGTCTTAACCCAAAATCAACCTGATCCAACATAGTAGTGGTTAAATATTAATCAAACCAGTCCGATTTGCTATTTCAAACCAACCCAAACCGTCCCGAGTAGGTTCGGTTCGATTGGTTTGGTCAATTTTTTGGTATTTTGGCCAGGCCTATCCAATTGGTTTCATGATGCTCTCATCTTCCCCTAGTTAATTTAGTAATGCAATGACTAAAAAAGAATCATCAAATTGGTGGGAAAAGAAGAGAGTTTGCCATTTACAAGTGACGGGGAGGCAATTTATGGATCGTTTATAAAGCTATACAATATTGACATTATTATAAAGAAATAAAAGAAACTAAAATCTTTTTTGGAATTGAGGTCGGCCTATAAGTACTAGACACCGTACGCCCAAATAAAGTTTAGAAATCGATAATGGGTTCGCCAATTGTCAAATTTCTTTCTAGAGTCCATTGCAGGTTAAAGAGCTTGGCCATGATGAACTTGAAGATCTTGTTGACATTGATGTTGTGTGTTGCACTTGAAAAGAAAAGGGTTGCTTTCATAGCCCTAGCATATGCCCTTGCCTGCATTTCCATATTTATTACACAAATTTATATTTAAAAGATTATTAAATAAATCATAATTTAGAATCTAGAAAAAATCATTGACTAAAAAAAAGGTATTGGCTTTGCACAAATTCGAATGTTCTTCGAGTATATTTACCTGAGTCACAACAGTCAATTGAATATCCGGTGGGAGTCGAACAAAATCATCAAACTTCGTTCCAATTAATATAGGAAATGCAGTCTGCAATTAACAAATTTAATGCTCGAATAAGTTCGTCTTGCCCATGCCAAAAACTTAAATGCTCGAATAAGTTCGTCTAGTAACACTAGTTTACGTGGCAACATGTGATAGGTTCAATTAAATGGAACCTGTAATTTAACGACACTAGTACTGCTGTCTAAACTAGTGTTAAACATCGGTGTGCTAAATAGCTTTACTCAAAAGATATGGGATAAAACATCACAAATACCAATGTATGTAAAGTGTATGTAATAAATGCGAAAGTGAAGTATTGTACGTACATGATTCCACTTTGCTGCTTCGTTATACCACTCAATAATACTACATTAATAACACAAAAATACACCTGTTAAAATAAATAAGATAAAAAGCATATATAAATAAAATATTATACAATAATCATATCATGCAGTATGACAAGAATAATGTTATAAAATTGAAGAATACAAGACTTTTGATCAGACTGTCCATTTTTTATTAATCGTATTATTGAATTTAAGAAAATAAAATAAATAATACCTGTGGAGTGTACATCTACTGGTAAGATCAAACATAAACAAGATTGCTACGGCATCTTTGCAAGCAATTGGAACTTGATCAATAGACCTTATGTCACCTGCATTATGATTAAGAAAATAAACTAATTAAAACAAATTAATTTAGCCCCTGATCTTTTTTTTTTTTTTTTTTGGGAAAAACGTTGTTTTGATTAGTGAATTTTCGGAGAATGTGTGGTTAAAAAATAGGGAAAAAAATTTGGGTTTACGTGTAGAATATATATATGTTAAGGGATATATATCCCACATCGATAAATGATGTTGACACAGACCAATTAATAAAGATCTTGGGCTACTCCTCTTAATAATGTTGACATTTTTTACGATGGAACCCAAATCTTAACATGGTATTAGAGCCCATTATGCTCCAACGAGCGATTCGATCTCGTTAAGACTCTAAAATGAGCACGTGGATTTCAAGATTGGTCTGCTCAAATGAGCCACCATCTTGCGAGGGCGTGTTAAGAGATATATATCCCATATCGATAAATGATGTTAACACATACCAATTAATAAATATCTTGGGCTACTCATCTTAACAAGGTTGATATATATATATATATATATATATATATATATATATATATATATATATATATTTGTGAATGTGTGGTTAAATATAAATCTATAGAAAAAGAGTTTTGAAATAATGGAAGACATGAGCTTAATTACAAAAATAATTAACATTTTGGAAGAAATCAATTTAATCATACCTCCCACATCCCATATTCTAAAAGCAATCCTTGCACCTTGAACATGTAGGACTTTATCCATTAAATTTATTCCTTTCATCTGCAATCCTCTTTTTTCTTGTTCATCCCCTACGTACTTTATCTAAAACATTCGACCAAACAAAAAAATAATCAAGAAAATATCGAACACCATAAGATTTCTTCAAGCTGCAAAAGACTCATTATAGAGTAACAAATTACGATATAAATTTAGGGTTAACTAAATGAATTCGCCAGCCCCATTTGATATATTGCAAGAAAAAATTTTAAATGAAAAGGTTGGTAGAAATTTTATACCATAAAGCTTGTTTTTCCAATCTGGCAATCACCCAAAAGACTGATTTTTAAGGCAACTAAATCTGAATCATTCATGTCTTCATATCTTCTGCTGCTGCATGTAATAGTCATGGGGTCTTCTTCATGCCCTATGCAAGACTCTATAGCTTCCACAGACGACGAAGAAGAATTACAGGATCTTTGGGACACTCTTCTATATCGAATAGGCCTCCCTATTGAACAAACAAGCATTCTGTCCCAAATGAATCTAAAGAATTGCCGGAATGCTGAAACTTTGTCTAGTATGCTCCGCCGGATATTGACGTGGACGATCTTCCGGCAGAGTTGCGTCATCTTTCCGGCAGCTTCATGAATTCTTATAGCAGCCCTAGCCATGATTGTTATATGATCTAATGGCTTCTTGTTTACTCATGCTCTTAATTAATTTCTTTTGTAATAGTAATAAAGAATAATCTAAGCATTTGTGTGTTATCTTGGGGCGGTTTTTGGACCGCGTTGGGTGGATAACTGAAAGAGTCCAAATTGCCGGCTCATTGCTTTCTACGTAGATTGGTTAAATAGGTCATCTTGCGAGGATATTGACGAATATTGTAAAAGAAAAATAAGTGTAGGGTGGGAGAGGACTCGGAAAAAAATTATGTACAAAACGACTATCAAAAAATTATATACGTAATACGTGTCATATATTATATATATATGGTTTGTTTAGCATGCTCGAGTAAACAATTATGTGCAAAACGACTATCAAAATATTTTACACGTATTTCTTCAATATTCTTGTTAAATACACACCAAATCCACACCCCCCCCCCCCCCCCCAAACCAAAAAAAGGCCCAAAAAAAAAAATTTGTAAGGTAATTTTTTTTTTTTTTTTTAACAACAGTTTTTCATTTGTAAAATTTTTTTTTCACGTATTAGCCCAATTTGAAATTTTGTAGCCCGATTTTGGATCCAATCCTGGATCCGTCCCCGCCTATACCTATAGGTGTTGAGATGTTGAGGGCCCTTGGGAGTTGGGTGATGGTCCAAGCAAGGACACCTAGAGCAAACCACCTAATATATTTTTGTATATATTATTTGCTAAAATCTAAGGTCATGGGGTTGGGTGAGATTTGAAAAAAAAAAAAAAAAAAACCAGCACCAAACTCAATATTTATGTTTTGAAAAAGGCTAGTTTTATCTCGTTAGGATTTCAAATGTAATAATTTTAAGATTAAGATATGAATACAATATTTTTAATGAGTGGAATTAGGTGTGAAAGTTTTCAATGTTTTTGTATGTTGTATCAAAGACTTTTTCCTACCATTTTACTTTTATATGTATTTCTTTTGTGTAGTCTTTCGTATCAAATTTTGGTTGAGACAAGAAACATTAAGTTATATATTTGCATTAGTATACGCATTTGTGATATTGATATTGATTCTTTCAATTGTTACGGCGAATTTAGAAAATGTTACAAGAATCAACTGCAAAATCGGTTGATATTTATAGATGAATAAATGTTTAATCTTATATATTGAGAATGATGTTTTTATTATACTACCAATGAGGTCAATATATACATTTTTATTTTTCTATTACTATCTGTGAGAGGTTCTCGTTATCTAAAACCGAAATCACAACTAAATATGACATATATTAATTACAATGGTAACCTATAGCTTTCGAACTGTCCTTGTATTCCACTCACGCGAACATATAGTAGATGAGAAGTTGGCAATGGATTCTCCTGATTTTGCCAAATATTTGTTGTGTTCAACATAAAATGATTAGTACTAAAGCAGAACTCCAATTTACTTGACAATTTTCTACCATTTCAGTATGGCTTCCGTGGTTGAACTAAGTATTCTGCTAAAAAAGAAAAATCTTTCCAATTCAAACTCGAGGAAAGTTCTACCTTTGCTAATGAATATATCTCAGATATCCACATCACCAGAAACAAATTAATACAGAGGATTCATTTACATGAAATCTTAACTAGCTAGCAATCGCAAATTCCTAGAATGGATATGGATAAGTGATCACCTGTTCAACATCGTCGCGGTCAAAATCATCAAGGGTCTGGCTACCGTAAATTCCAGCACCTTCTGCATCAACACCATTTTTCCCAAATCTGAACCAGCATGTGGTTCTTGAACCTGAGCTTGGGCCAAGTTTGGTTGTGGGTCTGCACCATCCTAGAGTTTTAGTTGCTGACTTACCCAGAAACTTAGAATTGAGCTTGGAAAAACGTGCAATAGACCCATTTGAAGAAGATGAAGAATACTTAGTGGATCTCGATGAGAAGCGTGATAGCTGAAGAGTACTTGGAATCGTGGCTATTCTTCGGTTTCAAGCACACTCAAACCCAGTGGCTACCTGCATTGGCAGGAGCGTGCCTCCAGTAAGAATATGTATATTTAGATACACTAAACGAACAACAAATCAGAGTGGCGCAGCGGAAGCGTGGTGGGCCCATAACCCACAGGTCCCAGGATCGAAACCTGGCTCTGATAAGAGAGAGCAAGCTTCTCTTCCCACTCGCATTTTTTAATAAATCAGAGATTCTTCTGATTAAATTAAGCATTTTCATGAGATATTTTTCATTTGGTAATTAATAAACAAAAAAAACCTTTGTTGAACCAAAAAAATTTAAGATATTTTTAGAAATAAAACAACAGATTATTGTGCCTTTTTAAATAGAGAAAATAATTTAAATTCTAGTTTTATCAAATATTGAGTATTATTATCATTGTAAATTCAATTAATCACCAATCATTTTTTATAAGATATTTTCTAGGATGATGGAAACTTAAGGCCCCATTTGATTGGCAAAGTTTTCTAGGTAAGTAGGAAATTTTTTTCCTTTTTCCAACTTTTGTAATGTTTGATTGGCGAAATTTTCCCGAGAAAATATTTTCCACCTTTTTGAGGAAAATAAATTCTTGATGTTTTGGTGAGAAAATATTTTCCAACTTTTCAAATTATTATTATTATTATTATTATTTTTTTTTTTTTTTTTTTTTTTGCAATTGGAAAAAATTCACTTTTATTGACAATTTCTATGTAAAACAAAGCCAAACGAATGATATTCAGTATTGATTACTATTTTTTTCAATTATTATTATTATTTTTTGTTTTTTTGTTTTTTTTTACAATTGGAACAAATTCTAGATCTAATGATAGAAAACATTATCACTTTAATGTACAATTTTCATAAAAAATGAAGTCAAACAGACACCAAACTTTCAATATTTTCCATGGAAAATTATACCAATCAAATATAATTAATTACAATTCCCAGCAAAACAATTTTTAGGAAAATCTTTTCCGTGTAAAACATTTTCTTTCCACCTATTTTTCATCTTTCTATCAAACAGACCCTAACTATACTTGTAAATCACCAATCATCAATATAGCTTTCAAAATTATGAATTAATTAAAAAGGATAAATAATTAGAAGGACAAATAGAAAAGCACTTATTTTGGAAAATTAGAAATAATTTTTTTCTTTTTAAATACTACTATTTGCTTCTCCATATTGAAGATAAAAGTGTTCGTGTACTCTTGGATGATGCCTCTACCAATACAAGATGCAAAACCAGAACCCTTCCCTTTCACTTCTACCCTACACAAGACACTGTACAAATTCAATGGAGTTGGCTTGACAATGCTCGAGCAAAAGGCTTGAAATTTTATCCTGTTGAGATAGGCATTGCTGGATCACTGTATGCAAGAAACGGAGCAGTTTAGCAGGTTAGAATTATGCCGTTGAAGTAGTTCTCACACGCCTTATCATCAACTTTCAGACCTGGCTTCTACAGGTGGCTCTGCAAAAATTAAGCTTGGATCGATGGTTGTTGTTAAGAACCTAGCACGTGTTATATTGTGGAGTTGCAGCGAGCAAGCGGGTCAATCACTCAATCACACTTTCTGGATTCACTTGGCTGAACTTGGAAGGTGGCATTATTAGAGAGCGCTCTCAGATAATTTCGAGAAACCAAACTTCTTTAAACGATTTCGTACAGGGTTTGCCCACGTACGGTCCGGATTGCCACATGTTATGTCCACGATTTCGACCATGCCAGGCCCCTTTTTGACGGGTTTTTGCCTCATAGGAGTTCCATCCATGGGTACATTATCAGCTTTGAGCATTGGAATTCGATGAGTTTTTCCAGTGTGCTTTTTCCTTGTAACTTCAGGGGCTTCATGATTTTGGTCGCTGCTGCTTGCTTCACCCACTGACATTATAGATTTTGGCCTTCTCGGAATGCTGTCACCGGAGCATACTGAGGAAGAAACTGGAGGAGAAACATTTCCAAACGACACTGGAATCTGAGATGCAAATTTCCCGGATTCTAATTCCTTAGACATGAGAGCACTGATTGTTCCGGTGCTTCCTACTTTAATGGATCCTCCACCACTCTTGATAGTTTCTAATGTCTGAACCATAGCTTTCCCGTCTGCATGTAAAGACGAAAATACCCTTTTAAGTTTTAACAGGTGAACTTGTTTACCTTTTAAGCTAATTCAAACAGATGTTGGATAAAATCAGTTCACGAAGCGTCAGCAAGCACACAAATGTAACAATTGTACATTACATATCAAAATTTTAGTATTATGCAAGCTCATCAGAATTGTCAATCTCTCAAGGGACCTCCAGTCTAAGATAAAGCATAGAATAAATAAATTTATTCACCATGCATGTTTGGGGAGTTTGGATAAGTGAGGTAGTACTTGTGGGTCCTCGAAATGTGTGATAGAAAGTGGCTGTAAATCACTTGGAACATAGAGCAGTGGATAAAGCCAATGCTCCTATTTGACCTTGCAGAAGCACTAATGTATAAATTAGAGACTTTTTTAGCCACGAAATACCATACAAACTAGTGATTTATAGGTAAATTATGCGATCATGAAAAATCATATAACTACTTGTACTATATTTATGAAAGGACCAAGCCGAGTTATGACTTTGGTTCTATATTCACAAGGCTCAGTTAGACTCTGCTTTGTCAATCATCTCTATTCAGCTCCAGTCATTATACAGATTCGTGTACTATAAAAGTTATCAATTAACATTAAAAAGACTTTCACTTCTTTTTGTGAATGCAAACTGTCTAAGGAAGCAAATCGAGGGCGACAACACATATAAAAAGTGGCCAGTCATCATAAGCCACGAATCAGACAACCCAAAAGGCAGGCATATGGGCGTGGTGCCAAGTTATTGGCTCCTAAACACGCACAATAATATAAAACAGAGAATACTTTTAAGAAAGGAAGCACAATCTTGTTAAAAGTCAAAGTAATATGCAATCTTCAGAAGCATTCAAAGACACTGGAGACCACAACATTGCTTGGAACAAGAAGTCTACACACTAGAAGGAGAAGTCTTGACATGAGAATCTAAAGGGCTTCATCTTTCTTAAATGTTGGTTTAATTATTTGTAATCTTTCCTTGTCTCTAGAATTGTCCATGGCTGCCTACTTAAGAAACACGTGATTGTAGTGTTTTGAAATCACGAGTGAAGTGAGAAAAAACAAACATAAAAAGAACAAATCTTACACACTCAAGTTCGTGAACTCGTACTAAAAATTAAGCACTTTTATCTTAAAAACTCCGTCCTAACTTAGGCAATGGAGCATGTTCAGTCACCACACCACCATCTAGGCAAACGGCCGGACTAACACGGCTTTTCATATAGAGCAGACTCTCAGCAAATAGTTTAATTCAAGATTATTTACAGGTGTAATTAGCACTACTACTTATTTAACGTAGCAACAAAGAAGGTAGACGGAATCTTGGGCATCAAATTGACAAGAATCTAACTATAAGCAAAGAATATGAAAGTTGAATAGAACATAGATCAAAATCCAATAGCAAGACATCATAAAGATTGATAAAAAAAAAAAAAAAAGTAATAACACACCAACGATTGACCCAAAAAATAAAAAAACCCCATCAATAGAAGTAAAGACAGTAGAAGATTACCAACCAATTCAAGTCTGAATCTTCAAAGAGAAAATGCTGTGAAAAGGGTGAGGGAGAGAGAGTTTAGATTATACGAAGCCCACTAAGTAATTGCAGCCTTCATATTAGTTGTAGTGTCACTTTCAATAAATCTACTCCAAGATTACTAAATTGTTTACCTGTGTCTCCAGCTCACAATGGAGATCGGGCAAGATCTGAATTACTCTCGTATATTTTCTGGGATGGATGAAACTCCCGTCAAATCCTTTTGGTTCTTTCTTTGCCCACTTTGTTTATTTTACTTCTTTCTGTTTTCAAATGTTTTAAGAATTTCTTTCCGTTTTAATTCAAAGATGTCGAGTATGTACAAGTTACACATTTTATGACCACTTTGTAATATCTCTCCCTCTTTAGGTAATGTAAGATAAATATTTCTTTGAGGGTTTAAATTTTAATGGTGTTCTAAAAAGGAAGCCAGTCAAGAGAGCAAAATCAAGTTTTGGGCTTTTTAAATTTCAGTAGCATTAGACAAAGTTTAGAAGTAAAAAAGATTCGGGGGTGATCAAGTTGGTGGAGCAGATGAGCGCGGAGGCCGAATGTCACGAGTTCGAATCTCCTGCCAACACTTTCTCGATCGTCGCACTCGACTTGTCTAGTACGGTTTACCTCTCATGTGCAGTTTGCGAGCTACTGCATATGAAGCGAGATTTACCCAGTGCACATTCACAGTGGTCGGCCTTTGTCCTTTCAGGGTGGTCAAGGCTCCGCCGACGATTAGCAGCCGTGGATTCCTACGTCATCAAAAAAAAAAAAGTGTGATTAGGTGTAAATGACAACATTCGTGCTAAAATGAACTCATTTGAACGATGAAATTTACTACTTTTGAAGGTAAGTGAAATAATTGACATCATTCAGTTTTAGTTGTTGATGCAACCATTTCATTATATTTATAATTTAATGAAATGCAATTATTGCTTGGTAAATCCCTTCTACTTCGTGTGCTATTTCAATTTTTTAGTAGAGAGTTTTAAACAAGAGTGAGTTGAATATTGATAAATTAGACTCCACAAACATATTCTTTTTAAACTGTGCCTAATCTGGTTTAATTCAACAAATATTAACACCAATGATAGATGAACGAGGACGTATAAAATTATATATTGATTTTCTTTTTCAAGCTGTGAATTTTTCATGTCATTATATAGCCCAATCAAGATCTTAATCCAAAAAAAAAAAAATTTATTAAAAAATCTTGAAAGACAAGGAATGCTGATCTAAATTCACAGTCACAGATCTATCACTTCCCTTTCTACCAAAGCTCTCATTTTGCTTTCATCCTTGAATAACTAGTAATCTCCGTACCTTAATTCTCACACTTCCTCCCCACCCACAAAACGTTTTCACTACAATTTCATTCTTAACTCCTCACATTGCTCAATCCCTTTCTGTCTCTCTCTGAATTGTGAAATCTTGGAAGTTTCTGCATTGTAACATTTTTTAGTTGATTCTTTATCAAGATTTCAAAATGAATTCGCTGAGATCCTTAAAACCCACAAAACCTCCTAACCAATCAACCCCTTCAAGGTCTTCATCATCTTCTCTGTCATCCCATTTAGCCATGGTAGAATTGAAGCAGAAAATCATCAACTCTCTGTCTAAACTTTCAGACCGTGATACCCACCAGATCGCTGTTGAGGACTTGGAAAAGATTATAAATTCACTGTCCAATGACGGTGTTCCGATGCTCCTCAACTGCCTCTATGACGCCGGCAATTATTCGAAACCTGCCGTGAAAAAGGAGAGCCTTCGTCTCCTCGCAACCCTCTGCACCGCACATTCGGATCCCTGCGCTACCCACTTGACAAAAATAATTGCACACATTGTGAAGAAACTCAAGGACTCGGATTCACAAGTAAGGGAAGCGTGCCGCGAGGCTATTGGCTCGCTTGCTACGCTATACTTGAAGGGCGGCAATGGCAGTGAGGGGGTTGTTTCGCTGTTTGTGAGGCCGTTGTTTGAGGTTATGAGTGAGAATAACAACATTGCGCAAGGTGGGGCGGCAATGTGCATTGCAAAGATGATTGAATGCGCCTCCGACTCACCTTTGAATGCGTTTCAGAAGCTCTGCTCAAGGGTCTGCAAGTACTTGAATAGCCCCAATTTCATGGCAAAGGCTTCATTATTGCCAGTTGTATCGAGATTATCCCAGGTTTGTTCAATTCGACTTCTTTTGAACTAAGTTATATGATCTTAACTAATCGTATTTGTTTCATTGTGTATGAGTTGGGAGCGAGTTGCTGATATTGTATGAATCATCGTTGAATCGTATCAGAGGTCATATCTCATTTTGATGAATTGGTTGGCATTTTGTAAATTGTTTGGTGATACCAAATTGGAGGAAAAGAAAAGTGGCATCTTGACTCATTGTGCTATTGATTTTGATACGTCCATGGCTTAAAAACTGTGGAAAGAATGCAACGTTGCAATTGTGTTCTAAAACTTTACTAAAGTCACAAGAATGAGTTAATATTTAATAGGGACAGATAAATTTGACATGAGATCATCCTTGAGGTTTACTTTGAAAAATGACACAGGGAGTCTTAGAGGACCTTCGCAAGGGAAGAAGTATTAACATTTTTTTCAGTAAAAAGTCGTTGCATTGGGGTAGGCTAGTGGATGGCTGAACGACTAGAAATTAAGTTCAGAATATCAAACCACAAGCATATTTCTTCCCTTTTCATTGCTTGAGTTTTCAGTTTGTCAAAAATGATTTTTTTGGTCATATCTCATGCTTTCGTAAGCTCTGGTCTGGTGTATAAAATGCACTAGAATTTTGTTCTCTTTCTATTAAATATGAAATAATTACTCTTAATGCCATATGCTCATCTGCAATATGTCAATGGTTTCCTTTGATAACTATGCTTCTTATATTAGTCCATATCTGGGTGTACGACCCTACTTTATCTGTAATAGACGGATTGGTGTTGACGTCTTTGAATGAGTCGATGTGGTCAGAATATGTGAAATTTAAGTGATTTCTCTGCTGTACATGTCATATAACAGTGTTGTGGAGAAAGAAGAATTTTCACGTTCTTTTTCACACTGTCAATCTGAGCTTCTATATTATTTTGCAGGTTGGTGCAATAGCACCACAAAGTCTGGAAACCATACTGCAAAGTATTCACGAGTGCCTTGGCAGTTCAGATTGGGCTACTCGGAAGGCTGCAGCCGATACATTGAGTGCTTTGGCACTTCACTCGAGCAACTTGATCACAGACAGAGCTGCTTCCACATTGAATGTGCTTGAGGCCTGCCGGTTCGACAAGGTGAGCTCCCAAAATCAACTCCTCCAGACAACTATTTGACTGTTACATTTTCCTATATATGGTGCCAAAAGTTTATGAAGTTATAGAACTATTTACTGCATCAGACACCAGCTATCGTGCTCTTTGGCTTCTTTTTCCCATTATGTCAGTTGAGTTTTTTGAAGAAAGAATTGTTAACTTGGTTTTTATTGTATCCCATGGCCAGGCTGCTTATATTTGTTCTTGTTTGACAAGTAATGGTGACCTCTACCTAACATTACAATAAATTTTGAAATAAGAGTCCTTTATTGTATGCTCATCTTCCACATTTACATACTGCAGATGATGTCAGGGAAAATGTTCTGCAGTTACCCACCATTGTGTACATTCTCGATGATGAATGGAAATCTCTCTAATATCATGTTGAATCACTTCATCCAAAAGCTTGAGTTGATAGAAAGGGAACTACATTATTTATTTAAATTTTGTCTTCAACATAACTTACAGAACAGTTGCAGGTTGAACGACCTTTTTGTATTCAATGTAAAAAGTTATTCTGCTTAGAATATTGCTTTGGCGGAGCTACTTCTCATTTGGAAAATTGATTTCCATTGCTAATAATATTCCATTCAACTTAAATGTCAATTTAGGGATATATGAAGAGTCATTTTAGGTTAAGCCCAGTTTGTTTTCAGGTCATTGCTGAAATCTCACTCAATAAAAATAAATGCTATTTACTTTTTTGACCAGATAAAGCCTGTCAGAGATAGTATGACAGAGGCTTTGCAACTTTGGAAGAAAGTTGCAGGAGAAGGAAATGGATATTCAGATGACCAAAAAGCTTCATCTCATGGTAGGAATGGGATCAAATATTCTTCATTTGAACTTTTTTTTTTTTTTTTTTTACTTAGAGATGTTATATATCCCTCTCATGCGCTTGTCAATCCTTCAGATGGCAAGGCTTCTGCATCAGCTGACCATTTTGATAAGAAAGATATTCCAAGTCCTGCGCAGAGAAGATGTGAACCTTCAGGAAAGGATTCATCCAGTGGATCTTCACCTACCGATTCTACTTCCAAAGATAAGGGTAACAACATTTCGGACAAGGCGGTTGGAATATTGAAGAAGAAGCCACCAGCATTAACTGACAAAGAATTGAACCCAGAGTTCTTCCAGAAACTTAAAGGGAGGGGTTCAGATGATTTACCTGTAGAAGTGATTGTCCCTCGTCGATGTCTTAATCCTTCAGATCAGCAAAATGACGAAGAGACAGAGGCAAAGGATATGGACTCAAAGGGAACAATGGGGAATTTCCAGCCACACGATGATCTCGTTAAGATCAATTACAAAAACAAGGAGAGAGGAACTTCCAGTTCAATAATTAGGGAAAGGCACATAGGTGATAGGAGTTATGCAAATCAAAGGGAGTCATCCAGCATTAATGCTGATTTTTCTAAACATCCTAGTCAATCTGAGAGATATATGAATAATAAAGGAAATTGGTTGACTATTCAGAGGCAATTGTTACAGTTAGAGAGGCAACAATCCCATCTCATGAATATGTTGCAAGTATGATTAGTTTGTTTGTGTTATGGAAATGAGTCCTCTGTCCGTTATTTTTGCCTAACTCCTCTCTTGTATTTCAGGACTTTATGGGAGGGTCTCATGATAACATGATGACCCTTGAAAACAGAGTATGGGGTCTCGAGAGAGTTGTTGAAGACATGGCACGAGATTTATCGATATCAACAGGTCGAAGAGCTGGTGGTGTTATGGCTGGATTTGAGGGTTCTTCCAATAGGCATCGAGGAAAGTATAATGGCTTCCCAGATTACTCTAGTGCCCAGTTAGGAAGAGATAGTAACGATGGGCATATTCCCTTTGGTGGGAGACATGCAGCATTTGATGGTGTTGCTTCGGGCATGCGAGGTCGGGCCCCATCTTGGAGATCTGACGCACCTGATGCTTCGTACGTCTATGCATATGGGAAAAGCGGGCAAAGGAGAGTGGCAGGTAGTGGTGTTGTAGACAATAGGTCCACTAAATTGGAAAATGAGACTGATCAGGTTAGCAGCAGGAGAGCTTCGGAAAAAGGATCTGGAACTGTTAGGTTTGGTGAGGGGCCTTCTGCTAGAAGTGTGTGGCAAGCTTCAAAAGATGAAGCAACTTTGGAAGCAATTCGGTTTGCTGGAGAAGATAATGGAGATGCTCGAAATGCTCGAGTAGCTGTACCGGAAATGACGTCTGAAGCATTAGAAAATGATGGTACATTGCAAGAGCGTGATCCCACCTGGACTTCTTGGAGCAATGCAATGGATGCACTTCATGTTGGTGATATGGATTCAGCTTTTTCTGAAGTTCTGTCAACTGGAGATGATCTATTGCTTGCGAAGCTCATGGACAGATCAGGTCCTGTAATTTATCAACTATCACTTGACATAGCTATTGAAGTTCTGCATGCTGTTGCACAGTTATTCCTGGAGCCAAACTTGTTTGAGATGTGCTTATACTGGGTTCAACAGGTATATCTTCTAATAGTTGGTACCCTGATACTTTGGCTGCTCCGCGGGACCAACTACGTACTCCTACTTTTTCACTTTCTAAAATAAATCTCCAAATTATACTTCAAAATGTAGGAAAAGGCATTGACACCTGCCACATTTGGTTAGAATTTCTTTGTTGTTTCAGGAAGGATTCTTGTTGGCATCTATAGGTTTATAGCATGTTATGGGATGGCTTATCTTAAAGATAAGCAACAAATGTGTGGCTTTTTTTTTTTTTTAATGTGGACCAACCTCCATTCGTAATAAGCCAACATAAGCCACATATTTGGAGCTTATCTCTTGAGATAAGCCACCTCAAACACTCTCTATCTGCAAATTCGAGTCTGGAGTTCAAGTTGGTTATCATTTTACTTACATTTCAATAATCCTGGATAAATAAAAATAGGGAATAGTTCATAAATGCAACATTTTAATTCTCCTCTTGTTAGTAAATTTGAAGAGGATTTTTCTCATCCTGTAGAGTTTATTTGGGATAAGTTGTAATTTTACAAGCATTATAAAGTCTAGATCTATATTTTGACTGTGTTATTACTGCCTGTTCTTAGTTGATGGATATTTTGATGGAAAATGGGCCTGATGTCCTGGGCATTCCCATGGAAGTGAAAAGAGAAATTTTGTTGAATTTAAACGAAGCATCTTCATCATTTGAACTACCTGAAGACTGGGAAGGTGAAACTCCAGATCAACTCTTACTGAAGTTGGCATCAACCTGGGAAATTGATCTGCAAATCTTGGAAAAATAGCTGGCTTAACTACCAATTCTATGTTCAGGTGTTTTATCCATTTGGGACGTGTTTGGTGTCTAATACTAGATAGATCTCGACAGCACAGTACACAAAGTTATAGCTTCTTCCCCCCCCCCCCCCCCCCCCCCCTCCCCCTTCTTTTAATGGTGTCCAGTACCTTAAAGTATAGCCTTGCCAGACAGGCCATTAATGTTTACTACCAGAGAATCAACAATCCACTGAAATGTATAATAATGTTTAAAATCCTATTGGCTTGAATCTTGAAATTTGAATAGAGTATTATCACCAGAATATTTATCAGTTTTTTTGTGATGCAAATAAAGATAAAATTGCCATCGTTTTAACCTGTTTACTGGACTATTGATTGAATTTTTGCCTGTTAAGAATTCAAAAATACTACCTGGAGAATCTGTGTTTTCGAGGACTAGGTTTCAACGAGTTGGATACTAGCTGCATTATGATATGGTGGTGTTGGCTTGTATCTATGTTGCAATGCACATCTATTGTCCGTGCAAGACATTCTTCTCTGATGTGATCCAGTTGCTACAAAGCAGGCCATTTAGGGTATAGCATTTTTTCCTTACCAAACTTAATTTCATTAACTCAACTGAATTTGAGCAATGTTAATGATGCAAGCAAATCCCTCAAAGTGACAAGACTTGTATATACAGATCAAAAAACTAATTTACAAATTCCCACGTTGAATTGCAAAATGCTGAACCGCAGCGTATCCATCTTCCCTACCCTAACTACACGCGTTCCACCTTCAGAAGACAGGAAGTATGAAGTTTGCAAAGAGTGAAGAGGAGAAGATTAACAAAATTTCACTCATTTGCAGGTAATGAAATTGTTGTCTACTTGGCTGAATACCAGTTCTTCGCACATTTGGCATCAACAGATAAATCAACTTTAAGGATATTCTTCCCATCAAAAGGTTTCGACATGCAGTCAACCACGATGTCCTTGGCAACCTCAGCAGATTCTGTCGGCCCTTCCAATATCACTTCGTCATGAACCTGTTCAGAGAGAGAAGTTAATCTAGAAATTTCAACATAATATTCTGTTAGCTAACAAGACAGCATATCGACTCATTTTTTGAAAAATTTAGAATGATGATGGCTTTTGCATGAAGATAGAAGGAGATGAAAGTCGACATTGGCAACAAAGCAACTTCCTACAACATAATTCAGAAGCTTGAAAGTGCATTCAAGTAAATTCTTAATTGTAATTTCACAGGAAAAAAAAAGCCCCACAGGATGGGAGAGAATACACATGGATTTAATCACAGTAATCCATGAACCAGATTATTTATAAGGTCTATGGCTTAGACTGTAAAATTTACATAAAGAAAGCAATAAGCTAGACACTTCGTATTGAAGGCAAAGGCAAATAGACAATATAAATATAATGCTGCGATCATAATATGTAATGGCAAAAACAGTTAATTGGTTTATTGAATGAATTGTTCCAAAGAATACTTCTTTATATTATTAATATTTATTTAGTTATTATGTTTAGAGGGTAGGGGTAGGGGGGAGTGATCTACCCAACTAACCTGTAAAAGAAGCCTCCATCCAATCTCCTTCAGTTGTGCATTCTTTGATATTTCTAACATAGCACACATTGCAACATCAGCAGCACTTCCCTGTCAAAACTTTTCAAGTCAAAGGACACACACATTGAGGAGGACAGTGGAGGAGCTTAAAAAATTGAGGCAACAAGAAATAAGACCTGCACTGGGGTATTGATGGCAGCCCGTTCAATATGACTCTTGTGCCATGGAGTTGCATTTCTCAGAGATGGGAACATGCGAGCCCGTCCTAACAATGTGTGAACACATCCATTTACGTGTGCTTCTTTTTTGCGTTTTTCCTGCCAAGACAATACTTCTTGCCGATCACTATACCAGCGATCAACTGTTTCCTTGGCTTCCTTGATAGAAACCTGAGAGTTTATGATAGCAATCACAAACCATATCAATAACTGGGTTCCAACTGAAAAGAACTAAATTTGTTCTAATGTCAGGTTTAACAGACCTTCCAATCACGGGCAAGCCCCACTGTAGTTTTCCCATATGCAATGGAAAAGTTAAGCATCTTCGCTTTCCGTCTTTCAGAAGCAAAAGCATCCTGAAGAATAAGTCATATTGGTTCCATTCAAAGAACAAGCACTTGATTACAAACAGAAACAAGTAAAAATTACACCTAAGGTTTCCATTTTCCACTCTATAAGCAAATCTGTAAATGAACACTTGGATCCCTATTCTAATTTTCTTGGCAATTATAGAAGAAAATCACCAAATACCTGGCAAAACAGTCTCGTATGTGACGTGAGGTTTTAATGGAACTTTTGGAAGTCAGCAGAGATTAACTAGTTTGTTATGAAAATTAGAATGAATATCCAAGTTGTTTGATAGAGTAACAAACAAGTTCTTGTTGGTAAACTATGGGCCTAGTTAGCCTGTCCCAAAAATTAAGGTAGAGGACATTTTTAAAAAAGCAGAAGCCAACTTCACTAAAATGCAAAAAACAATAAAAAAAATGCATTGCCTCTATAATGGCTTCGAAATTGCCACTTGTCAAAACCTAATTTCTCAAAAGAGATTCTGTTTGAAATGTCATTTTGAAAGACATTTATGCAACAGAAAACTATGCAAACAGGCCATCAGTAGTTTGTAACTTTGTTACCGACCTAACATTCCATTGGAGTACATTTGAATTGCTATACAAGGCAATTCTAAACAATTTTGGTAATAACAAATTCAATCAAAGACAACAATCGAAATATAGCTTAACTTACTTGGGGTGAGTTATATAAAAAAATTAGCATTCACGCAAACCGGTGAAGGATCCAATGGCAGATTGAAACTAAGCTTAGCCCTCAGAATTAGAAAAGTTAAGACTAATTTTAATGCAGATAAGACGATTATAATATACAAGAAACCTTGCAAACTTGCTAGTTTAGCGAGAACTTCATGATTGATGTATCTAGTCCCTCAGGAATCAGGAAATTCCTTTATGGAAACCAAAAGTGGATCTTTATGTCTAATCTTAGGACAATTCTAATATTAATTTAAAGAAGAATGAGATCATGTTCTATTTCTTTGAAAAGAATAAATTTACCATAAAAATCACATAATTGTAATGTATACATCTCCATAATTTAACATCACTGCTGCTATAAGTGCTAAGATTTCTAATATCACGAAAGCGGAAAGCTACAACAGTTTTTATCAATAGTCTTCATCTTTACATGTAGCGCATTATTTTGTTCCAATGAAAACTCAATTGCATCACTTAATTTACTTTAACCTCCAGCAAACTAAAAAATTAAATAAACATCATATCAAGATGCTTTTACATTATGGTTGCTATTTTAAGAAACTACAACATAAAACTAAGAGGAAGATCCCAGAGTAAACCTTTAGTAAAGGAGCTGGAGGCTTATCTTCACCAGGCTCAGCATGCCACTCAAGAAGCACATGCTTCCGTTCAACAGCTTCACGAATATGTGGATACATGTTCATTGCAGTCCTCGAATGGAAGTCTCCACCTGCTTTGAAAGCATCCAACATGCTCTTACAGTTGGCAAGATGTGCAAGAATCCTAAGTTCCAACTAATTAGGGGAACTTGTTCAATACATGTACAAAAATCACATAAGAATGCCAGAGACAGACATAAAAGTGGAGGGTGCAAGTCATTACCTGTCCATAATCAGCAACTATCAGAGAGTTGTCAGGTGCAGCTATAAATGCCTGACGAATCTTATACCGGTCTTTCTCTAAAGCAGGTTGGTTCTGGTTTGAAGAGCTAAATAATTAGCAATACTGTACATTATGTTGAAAAATAAATAAACATAAAATTGACACATTGGACTCTTTTTAGGGTGGTAGCAGTGTAGTTGCAAGTCACAAACAACATATGACAACCAGTGAGACAATAAAATCAATGCTTTGAAAACTGGCCCGGTCATCAACCGGAAAAGTAAAAGGGTCGTATGGTCATACCGAGGTTGAGCCGGAATCAATATGATAATAATTACTAGATTTACATATTACATTAAAAAATTAAATTAATTAAAATGACATTTTAAAATCCATTATTTATTATTTATGAGTCAAATCAAATGGACCAAACCAATGTTAGAGTCCATATATCCAAAGATTCCAAACCCTACTATGAATAGGCAGCTGCCGTTTTGTAGATTCATTTCATTTCAAATTTTCAACTTTTGGCCTCCTCTTGTCTTTATGATGCTATCCAAACCCAATTATGAATATGAAGCTGTCTACCTGCCTTCTTTCTAGGTTCGTTTAATTTCACCTTCTTGCCTCCTCTTGTCTTCTCTCTCACATATCCAAATAGATGTATTTGTATATTAGACACAAATACTTGTATTTGTTTAAGATTGTTTTCGATGTTGGATGTTTTGTTTTAAACCTTATGCAAAGCTTAACCAAAAAAATAGTGGAGTTCCGGAGAAACGGCATTATATCCTTATCTTCTTCATCTAATCCTAATTTTATTTTATTTTTTTACAAAATATCAACCATGGAACCCGTAAAAATCGTGACCGGATCACCGGTTTTTGGTTGAACCAGACGGTTTTCCGGTTTTTTCACCAGTTTCTTTAAATCCAGTTTTCATATTGTGACTGGACCAGATTTCAGTCCGGTTCCCAGTTTTTCCAATTGAATAGGCCGGTCCAGTTTTAAGAACATTGAATAAAATCATTAACCAAAGAATCTCTTTCATTAAGCCATAAAGTCAACTTTAGCCCTCATTGGCCCAGATACTAGGACCTAAGAAGCACCGATACTTATAAACTTCTTACGTACCGGTAGCTGATACATATCCAAGCTCTGATACCCTCTGATACATTCTGGATACTTGTTTTTAATTATTTTATATTTTTTTAAATTTTCGATATGCATCCGATACTTCATGTTTCACATGCGCCTTTACTACAAAACATTGTTTTGGAACTTGTACTACCTTCTTCATCTAGTACGGAAAGAAATTGGAGTGCATACTCTTTTACGCACTCTACGAAAAGGAATAAAATAACTCTACAATGAGCTAAAAAATTAGTTTTAATTCATCGCAATTTGCGTCTTTTATTAAGAAAATTAAATCTTTATTCAAAAGGATAATCCAAAATGTGAGACATTGTCAGAGACTCATTTGATACTCTTGAAGGTGTTTGACTGTTTGAGGTTACCAACCTATCATTAGATGAGCTAGAGTTGGAGCTTTATTTTTAATAATAATGAAGAAATTGATATTAAATAAATTGAAATTTCGACAATTAATGGTTAAGATAAAGTGTTTTAGTATTTTTTTATTTATATTATCATGCTTTTGTATTAAATTTTTTTATATTAATAAAATTATGTTGAATTTTATAACACGTATCGGCGTATCCTAATTTTTTTAAAAAGGTCATTTTGCCGTATCCATATCGATCGTATCCATATCCGTGCTTCTCTAGCTAAACCCTAAACCATGAATTGTAGTTAGTATAAACTGGTTCTAATTTTATAGTGGGTTATCTTAACATGGTGATACTCTGGTCGATGTTCACCCAGCTGGCAGCAACTCTTTAATCAGTCTCCATCTACATTTTTTTTTTTTTTTGGCATGATAATGTTTCATTTGTGTTGTAAAGAACATCTTTTCCTCCATAACTGTACATACTTCCTACCATTAATATATATTTTTTTTTTACTTTTTGGTAGCACAAGTGTTGATATAAAACAAACTAATAATAAGCTATAAAGTATTGGTGTAAGAAGTAAATAACATCGAAAGAACAGAGAGCCTATTTTCTACAGGTAGCAAAGAAGGCCTTCTTAGAGATAAAAGTTGTTAACACTGTGGGACTAGATGCATCTGTCAAGGTCTGAAAATTTCCCGGAGAAGGTGGAAGATATTTGCATCACATAGTTATTTGACCATATAATTTCAACCAGAAACATGCCAGATACGGGAAGAAAATCATTTAGTCCCCAATAACAATGACGGAGATTTTTAAATTGCACAAATTATTTTGTTATTGAGTTAACGAGCCACAACTTAGGCTTAAAACTATTGTATCATAGGCTCATAGCATTGAGTTTATGCATGGAAATTAGAAAAAGGAGATCCACATTTTTGTGGTTTAACTACAATAATTTCCTTAGAGCGGGCTTGGAGGAAAGGCTCCATGTAGCAACATAATATAAGCATGGGATAAGGCATTATTGAGTTTGTAAACTTGTTTATCAAAAACGCAAAAAAGGGTCTGCACAACATAAGGGAATTCATTGGATAAAAAGAAGTAGAAATATATCTGTTAAAAGCTATAGTTACATTTTCATATTTGTGTCGTTAGATTTGTACTCAGATTTATTATCACAGTCAAAATTGCAATAGGAAGAATGTTACAACCACAAAACGGTAAAAAACTGGATCAGAATAGTTAACTAAGTCATCTTCAGAAGATTACACAAATTATACAACAGACCTGCAAATTTGGTCTTCTGGCAGATAAGCGACCAGTTTCTGTGTTAATATTCAGTGAACAATGAATTCTCCCTTCCTTGCCTGATATATGATTACCCTGAGGTAGAAGAGAATATATGATTAAAAAATCACAACCTTAAGATTTTTCTCTTTCCAATGATGTATTCTTATTTTGAAAGAATAAAGTTAATTATGCAAAAAAAAAATAGCTTTCACAAATATCTCAGACATCCTTCTGTAAGTACAAGCAATTTTTCTTGTGCTCACTTCAGAATTTTAATATTGGTCAAGATCGGTTAAGATGACAAGAAACGGTACATTTTTTTCTGAATAACCGACAGGAAAAAAAATACATGCTTATCTAAATTACAAAAGGGGTATAAGATATGGACCAGGACATGAGCCATAGTTACAGATCTGGTGGGAGGAAAGAAAAATGGGCAGCACAATATTCTCTGGCCATGGCAATCAGATTAAATTGAGCAAAAATTGTCTGTGCAAGTTTTTCTAATGCCTCAGAAGATCTTCATTTCATATGAACTTAGGGATGATCACAAGTTGAAACTAATATGATCAGATTAACTATCTGGAGATAAGAATGTCTTGCCAAGCAAAACACTAAGCAAGGGAAAACATAAACAACTGAGGTTACTGAGCCCTTCTCATTGATATTTTCGTCGCATATATCTGCCTCAGTTAGTTAACAAATACAGAACTCCAGAGCTAAATCAACAAGTACTCGACTATATAAGCATGTAATGATGTTTAAGCATGCAAAGATCAAGAACATATTTGAGAAAAAAAACTACAAAAACTAGAACCAAAAGGTGCCAAAAGTGCTTTCTGACAAGTTTTTTTCAAAATTTTAAACAACAAATCGCTGCCAGCCAAGAAATACATAAATAAGGTGCATCTGCTAACAACAGGGAATTATTCCAAGAATTTTTTTTTGCACATGAACCATAATTACTTGATGAAAGCCAAATTTTCAATTACCAAATGCAATCTAATAAAATTATATAGAAAAAACAAAACAAAAGGAGTCTCCAACAAAAGTTCTACGCATAGAAAGTTATTAAGGAATTTAAATCGCGTCGCCAAGAAAGTTACGGTAGCAAGTAACCTGCAAGGGAAGAATAAAGTTGGATATCAAAGAGTCTATTGAGCAAACTTCACATAAAGCAGCAATGGCATGGCAAGCCTCAACTCCCGCCTGCCCACCACCAAACGCTGTATACGCTGCTCCATACGCAGACTTATCTGGGTCCTCACAAGCTTCACCATCCCCTGCATTAGGAACTTCTTCAACATTCTCTTCATCCATGAAGTCAAAGTCAAAGTCAACAGAAACCTTCCCAGCAAGATCCTTTAAAGCATCACCACTAACAGAAGGCCAACCACTTGCAGTATACACATCAGCCTCTATATTAACATGAAGGGGCTTATGCAGTATAATTTTGCGATATTTTGTTGGACTCTTCTTGCCTTCTTCAATTACCTTGTCCGTGTTGGGAACTTTGAAATCCTTCTCTAGAGGAAGAAACTCATTCACATCCTTTCTGTAGATAGATAATGAAAAAAGAACAAGTCACTACATCGCAGCGTGGGGTAGGGTGTGAATTGCTAATTCCCAAGTTATCTTACAGAGATTGCAATCAGCAAGAAAGTCAAACCTTAAAAGAAAAAGCAGAACATAGCCATTTCAGTTATTATCTGTATCAATTTCTTATAAACGTAAACGAAATCTAACTCCATATAAAAAGTTAAAATAATGCAGCATTTCATGCAAAAGTTACGCCAATTACCCCAAAGCTTATCCCACCAGTCACTCCACCATTTACTAAGGATCAGAAACGTATTATTCCTTTTATTTATGCATAGCTGATGGATAGACAGTAGTGAAGAGTAGAGTTTCTGAGGCAATGGCCCCTCCAATCCAAAAATTTCTTCTTGTTGAGAATCCCATTATTAGGATGCAGAGCGACAGGCAACAGCAATCTCAGAAATTGAGATCATGAAGCACACAACTGACACAAATTCCAATAACAAATCAATAGACTAGAAAATTAACATTTTGACAAAATGAACCTCATTGGGTTTTGTAACTGTGTCCATCTATACCAAATACAACAATAAGGAGATAGTTCATTCAAGAGCTAAAGCACATGGTTTTGTCATCAACTTTCACGTGGCTAGAGTCCATAGATTGTACGCTTCATTAGGGTAACGAGCTCCTTCATCTCATACTATATGAATTAAAAATGCAGGAAGCAGTTTCATACCTGTTCTGAATACCACCAAAAAAGAATTGGCGCAACTGTGCATCACTACCCACATTCATGTACCGCGCATCTGGGCAGTGCTTGGACGCCCACATGCGAAATCTATCAGCGGCAACCTGCTGTTCTGCTTTAGCCACCTTTTCAACCTCAGAAAGATAGGCACGATCAACCAGCATTCCTTCGGTTTCCATCTTGACTAGAAGCTCACCAAATGGACGCCAATATTTCTCATAGAAGTTGAACATTGATCCTTTCACAACTCCATCAAGATTCCAAGGCATTTTAGACAGTTTACACCTCAAACTTTCATACAGCTTCAGTGTGCTTATTGAGTCTAAAGCGGAATAACAAATCCACAGTTTTCGCTCAACTCTTTGCAACTCTTCAACTGGCGGGATGAGCAATATTTTTCCCTCAGATCCATCTTTTTTCAATTTTTTCCTGCTAAAGATGGTTTTCATTGATACTTTACCAATCATCTCTTCACCAGGGCGCAGCTTAGCATCAGACATGACAGAGGGATCACCCGTAAGTGCTTCTAAAGAATACCCACCCTCTGTTCGCCTAGACGAATTCCACAGCCGAGCCATGTGCATTGTATCAGCAAAAAAACCAGAAACTTTTAGTCCATAATTCTCTACTATGTGATTATCAAAACTGTAATTGTGCCACACCTACAAAAAGAGAAGCTGATTATCAGGTTGATGGTGAAGTATAGACCAAGTACCTGACTACATCTTGGTTAGATAGGCTTGCTTAAGTGCTTAAACTGTGATATAGGAAGGTCAAAATAACAACCAATAGAATATGCCTTCAGAAAATAAGCATTAGAAAAAGCATTTACTTTTTTAATGGAAGAGTCCTTAAAAAATGGAGCAAACTCGGCTATTAGATTCTTGCCACCACCATCAAGAACATCCACCCAGACACAAGATTTCCCATTGCCAAAATCGACCTCTGGACCAGAATATATACTAAAACATACAATTTCTCCATGGTCCACAGGTGTCTCCTCCTTAACATCAATCTTGGCTACCTGATTTAGTGTTTACATTGGTGAGTAAAGTAAATTAAAATAAATAAATAAAATTCTATATTTTCTATGCATCTAAATAGAAAAGAGATGTAAATGAATCCAGTGAATACATGCCTCGGTATCACATGCGTGAACAAGATGCCTGTATTGATTTGTGAGCAAACCAACCACTTCCCTAGCTGCGGTAATGCTATTAACTACAAGAACCTTGTCGTATACACTACAAAGCCTCTCAAAAATATTCTTTGGTTCATGAGTAATTTGCTCAATCCGAGTCCCGTTAGCAATGTCAGCGATAACACATTTATGATCAGCAGCACTAATTTTTATTTCATCGATAGCAAGTTCATTGACGATTTTGGAAACTTCATCTTTCCCAATCTCCACATTATCCTCCAACAATAACCTATGAGGCAGAGCACCTTCTAACAATGATTGGTTTTGCAATGACATTGAACCATCGCCATTATTCATGCATACTTTGTTACTTCTAACATCATCAACAGACAATGGGTTATGCGATACAAGCGGCCTGAATTGTCCTACATTCGCACTGTATTCCATTTCTTTACTAATTTGTCTACTTCCATCTCCTTTATACTGCTAGAAAAAAAAACTCATGATTGCAGTGCTTTTATCTGGACATTAAGGAAGCTCAATAATGCAAACAATAACTTGTGCATTCCTGGTTTAATTAGTGCTCATAATATCTTACCCTTTTGATACACTCAGATGAATCTTCTATGACTCCCAACTTAGCTCCTTTTGCAGTATTTTCTGGAAGGGTTCTAAGATTCACAGCATTGTTTTTTTTATTTGCAAATAATGCCTTGTTTATTTTACATTCTTCAGCCGCTTTACCCCAGACTTCAGCAGTATGTCCAAGAGTGACGTGGCTGCCCAAAACTTCTCCATTTACTTCCTCTGTGCTTTTGCCCCCTCTATGCACAAAAGGCATCTTCGAGTGAGGAGATGGGTATGTATATCTTCGTTGATAGTGCATTTGATTTTCATCATGTTCCATAGTACTATAACTTAATCTTTGTTTTAACTGATGGGAATCAACTTTAAGAGTTCCAGTTGATAAGGAACCATTTGCACTTTTGAGTTTGAAATCTTCCGGGCTGCAAATTATCGTTACATAAAAGGTGAAAACACCACTGAAGGATTATTATTCAATCTAAACCCTCTAAAACCAGCTCAAGTCCAATACAGCTACATTACAAGCCTCCACATAACAAATGTGACTGCCATTTAAACTTCAATACTAACAGCTAGTTGAGAAGGTGCCTGACATTACCATATTCCTCACTTATTAAGTATTCTTTTAATTTCATTTTTCCTTTTTCATTTTTCTTCAATTACAAAAATCCAAATGAAAAACTCATGTAGATTCTAAAGATATCATTTGTTTTGACATCTGCCACAAAACAATACAAAAAATTTAAGTATATCCTTATAATTGCACAAGAAAGTAGGAAATGTCAATAGTAAAATAAAGAAAAAAAAAACTTCGGGGTCTATTCCCAATAATCCAACAAAAAAAAAAAAACAAATCTTTAAGAATAATCAAAACCCCATATGAAAAAAAGTAACGAAATCCCAATGGGTCAAACAATTGAATTTGAAAGAAACTGTACCTACGGACGGCTTTTCTAGAACAAGCCCATACAGTGCGAGAAGTAGTGTAAACGTGAGTAAAGGACCGGCAGAACCAGAAATATGGGGGAGAAAGAGAGGAAGGCTTGAAGGGGTTTGTCTGAGTAGAGAAACCCAATTTAGCCATGGTTTCTGCAACTCTTCCTAGCCTGTAGCTAGTGCTGCAAATAAAACTGCAAGAAGCGGCCGTCTCGGTATTATTTCTTGATAACAGTTCAATAACTTTTACCGTTTGTTGGTCACTGTAAATAAGAGGGTTTTACAGGGATTTGTCTCCGACTGTAGAGTGAGAAGTGGCAGCCGCAGAGCACATCTTTGTACAGAGAGAAAGGGCGGGGTGAAGAAGAGGGAAACTATTGAAAGCCAAAAATAAGGATTCTACATTTTGAGCTTTTAGCATTAACTCTCGTCAGTTGTGGTCTTGACCTCGAGGACTTATCTAAAAGGAACACAAAGTGAAAAATGAAAACCGTCCCCTCTTCTAAACTTTCTTAAAAATAGACTCACCTCTATCTTTAGCATTTGATTTAACTTGTTGTTTCAATCTATTTTTAATTTTCAATTTTGTAAAACACTGAAAACATATTTCGTTTGATATTTTTAAAAATGATTTTTTAAAAACAAGGACAAGTTTATAAAATTAAATTCAATACAAATTTTTTTATGTTTTGACTATTTTAAGTAAAAATTCTAAAATAACACTCAAAATATGAAAAATAAGCTTTTCGATAAAATTTTATTTAAATAAGAAATTAAGAATTTTAATAAATATAAATATAAAATTCTAAAAAATAAATTTTTTAAAAATAAAATTCAAGAAAAATAAATTTGTTTATCTCTAAAAAAAATAAAAATATATATAATCTAAAATCTAAAATTATAAAAAAAAAACTCTAGGAAAATAAAAATGAAAAAAAATTAAAATAAAAATAGTTCAAGCTTACATAAAAAACTTAAAAATGTTTAAATGAACATAAATAAAAATCTTCTGTTACCACCGCTATACATATTGCTCATACATAATGTATGCATGACTGCGTGATAGAGAGAGAGAGAGAGAGAATAAGGGTGAAGCCGTCCAGGCGTGAGTGCGAAAGAAAGAGTGCATGGAGAGAGAAGTCATATTGTGAGTAAATCGGAAAACGCTACCATATAGTCCATTAAGTGGGAATATTATGTTATAATCAATTAAGTGGTGTGTATCAAAATTGTATAAATTCAAATTTTGTTCAACAATTTCGTCATGTAAACTGACATTTTAGCTTTGTCCTAATATTATTTTATATTTTTACTATTATTAAATTCATGGACAAGGAAGAAGATAGCTTTGATTAGGAACTTTACTTGAGATTGAATATTTCATTTTGTTTATTGGTTTGCTGATTTTTGATTTTATAGATTTAGCTAAGAAAAATATGAATGCATATTGCATACTATAATTTAATGTACATTTCAACCCTTGAAAAGTCCGAACTCGATCATCCGCACTGAATAGTATTTTTAGCTCCACGCCCTGATTATTTGCATATATTGTTATTACAATTTGTTATTTTCGTGTTGCATTGTTGGATATCAAACATTTGGAAATATCGTTGATGACAATATTCTTCTTTCACTTGAAAAACTCAACCGACTTATTGCAATGGCACGCATGTTCATTCTTGTTCATGTGTTGGAAATTAGCAAGAAATTTTTATTTTATTTTATTTTCGAAAATTTCATGTTCCGATTTATTCATTGAATTATAATTTTGTGTTTATTCATCTTTAATCTTTAAAAAACTTATATGTCATACCGGTGTTTGACATAATATAAACTTGGGGGCGGCAAGGCACGCTAGAGTGCCAATGAATGAAGCAATCGTCCTTGGAGTGCCTAAGTTCGGCTCGAGCATCCTTAATTTTTTACCCCACAGTAGAAAATGTTTGGGTTCACCATTGCTTATATTTCGGGTTAATTACCCCAATAGTCACTGAACTTTGGCCAAAGTTTCCACTAGGGGTGTCCGTGGGTCGGTTCGGTTCGGTTCTGCTCGGTTCCAGAATTTTCGGGTATTTAATAAATGGACCCGTCGGGTCCAAATATAATTATGGAACCGTTCGGGTTCGGTTCGGTTCCGTACCATAATTAAATTTTTAAACATTTACAGCAACACTACATAAATATAACTAATGACATTTCATTTGTAACTTTTACAAATTAACATAATCAAATTCAAAAATATAAAAATAACTAGCTGTCGAATAACATTAATTCAATGCATACAAATACCAAAAAGTAGATATTAATACTTACCAACTATTTGATTTAATCGTCAACTGCTACTGCTTGACTTGTCATGGCAAAAAACTCTACAAGAATTGAAAAAGCACAATTAACAAACAAATAAACTAAAAAATATTCAACTAATAAGATTTGATAAAAAAAAAATATAATATATATCTATTACCTGTCTCAATGCCCTCATAGAACTTTGTTTCTTCAATGCAAATTTCATCTTGGAAAGCTTTCAAGAGTCTAGAATATTTTCTTAGCCAGTTTTGTGTACAAATTAAGGCTTCAACTGTTTTAGAAGTTAAAGAACTTCTAAATGGATCAAGAATGCGTCCTCCAGTACTAAATGTTGACTCAGAAGCAACTGTAGATACAGGAATGGCAGGAACATCCCTTGCAACCTCAGATAAAAATTCATATCGTGATTTATTAATCTTCCACCAATGTAAAATGTTAGAAAAAATAAAATAATTTAATTAATTCAATAAAAAAATAAAAAAAAGTTATTTAGTTTCGGGTCTCATTCGGTTCTTCGGTTCTTGGTCGAGACCCAAGACCCGACCTAAACCTTTCGGTTCTCGATTCGGGTACCCGTTCGGGTCTTTAATTTATGAAGAACCGCTCGGTTCGGTTCGGATATTTTGGACATCCCTAGTTTCCACCAGGCCACTGAACTTTAAAAATTACGTGGTTAGTCACTGAACTTTCGAAAAATCACCCCATTGGTCACTATACATCACTGATCACTAAACTTTGCAAAATGTTTCCCAGATGGTCACTAAATCTAGTGACTATTTGGAAAACTTTTTGCAAAGTTCAGTGATCCCGTAGAAATCTTTTGCAAAGTTCAGTGACCAATGGGCTGATTTTTAAAGTTCAGGGACCAATAAGCTGATTTTTCGAAAGTTCGGTGACTAACCACGTAGTTTTTAAAGTTCAATGAATTGGTGGAAACTTTCGGTAAAGTTCAGTGACTATTGAGGTAATTAACCCTATATTTTCTAATTTACATGTTGTTTCAAATATATTGTAATTGGTTCATATTATAAATAAATAAAAATGAATGATTGATTGATAACTGAATAATACTTTTGGATCTTACCAAATATGTAATAAAAATTGATTGACCATTGTGTTAATAATATTAACGCATGCCACACAAGTGCCGAATCATTGTCGATTTACCACTATGTAGAAGAAAGTATTGAGTTTGCCCATTCTAAATCATTGTAAACCGAAGTCGAGTTTTAGACCTGTGGTTGAGTTGCCTCCACTGCCACCGGCCGTCCCCGCTCTAATAACCACCTATGTTTGGTATCTTTTCAATGAAATCGTCGGCAATGATCCGGTCGTATTTAAGAACGAGGTAGTATTATTGCTAGAACTTGATGATGAAGAATTTGAAGAAGACGAAATTGGTACCGACAAGTAGCGAGAAGCGACTTCCCGTGCTTTTGGCCAATGCGAAGTTCCATTTTCGGGCTCGGGAGGCAACAGTGGCGTTCTCTTTGGGTTCTGTGAAGGAAGCTTAGGATTTGATGTTACAAGTAGCCACCATTTCATATCATCAAACGAATTTAAGCTTGTTAGCCCTAAATTTTTCCCATAATCGAGCTCAATTTTGTGTAAGAAAAATATAGAAAATGTAGGAGTAGTGGAATGAATGCAGTTATGATTGCAATTAGTACTTTATTTTTTTTATTTTTATTTTATTTAAATAAGAAGGTATATTGATCATTTTACAAATTTTATTAAGATATTATATTTTCACAATGAAATGTTGAAATTTGATTGCAAAAAAATAAAACTTTGAAACGTTTTGCACAATGAATTCCATGCGTAAGAACGTTTTGCGCTAATAACCCATTTCTAATCTACCAAGGATATTTTTTATCTTCAATTCCATTAGAAACATAGCTTGATGCTTAACATGTCAAACTCTATACTGTTGTATCAAGTTCTTTGATTAGAATTGAGACAATGCTTTACAACTTGAACCTTGTTGTTTTGAAGGTTACTGGTCAAACTTACTTATACTGTATCTTGTAAAAACTTCGTTTTACTCATTGAAAATTTGAGATGGTAAGCTTCTTTGTCAAGGCAACAAATACCACAAGATGACTTATTAATAGAGTTTTTGTCTAAGGTTTGAAAACGACTTGAGTCACTTCTATGCATTGTTTTAGTCACTAATTTGTAAGTGATGACAAGGTACCACAGACAAAGGATAGTAGCGAAAACTTCTATTTCTAAACCAAAGCAAGATTTTTGAATTACGAAATGAATAGAAGTCTATCTTGAGAAAGTTTATAATTTTATTCTCTTGATCGGTTTTGGATAAATTTTCGCATGCAATCTTGGTACTATATTATTACAGTTCAAAAGTAAATATAAAATCAGTGTTTTAACGGAGAATACATCCTGTTCTTAGGACAAAGTGCAATTCTTGGGTGTTAAATTTCCTCTTTGGGGAAAAAGGGAAGAGAACTGCTGTGTACATGGGATTTGCACATATTACATTACATGGATCAACATGGCAATTTCTCATTGGACTTGGGCCAAAAAATAAATAAACCAACCATAATGATGCTGTCAGTGCAACACCCGTAAAAGTTTTATACTTTACATGTCACTTGTACAAACAACTTATTCCAAAAAGTAGACAAATACTGAACAAGTACTAACCTCCGCCAGGCCCCAATTTGAACATACCTCAACATCGACTAGTTCAGATTTGGTATTTTAACTAAGCAACGAAATTAAAACAAAACAGTTCTATTTACGCAACATTAATTGTAGAGCTTTTGTGAGTTTGAATCTGATGGGCAAGTTTCCTGGCTCCATCATCTGTAATCATACAAAGGCATTGGTACTTTAGTGATGAGAAGGTAGTGGTAGAGACAGAATCAAGAAATGCGTGCTTGTGAGCTCACATGAGCGTTTGACTTAAAATTCATCCATTCAGTAACCGCGCGATGTAGAATTTGGCAGAGTAGATGATTTTGTGAGAATCAACTTTAGAAAAGAAAGAATTTTCAGCATCAAGTTCACTTCAATTTTATATATAATCTCTGTCACTGCCTCCTATCAGGTGTTCACAATATCTCTACAAATCTTAAATCCAAAAAAGCTGAGATAAAGGTTAAAAGTGGAAGAGAAAAATCAGATAAGATTTTAATCCCGCAAACATGATGAGTCTCTATATGCCTGTGCATGTTAACTATTTCTTCAGCCTTGCGAGTTCACTCTCGAGCTTAAGCGAGCTTCAAGTACCAAAATTCTCCTAGACTCGGATCTAGTTATGCTATTTGCATTCTGAGTCGATGTCTTTTCTCCATTTTTACTTCCATGAGACTGTTCTTCAACCACAACGGATTTTCTTTTTGCAAGTTTAGCCTGCTCACCACATCCTCCCAGGTTTATCCCATGTTGCATTTTTTCTCCATGCCCGTAAATTTGGGTGGAAAACCAGGAGGCGCATCAGGATAATGGATTGTTTTCAGTTGTTTATGTTTGGGTGGAAAACCAGGAGGGACATCAAGATAAAGGTCCGTTTTCAGTTTAGATTGTTGAAACTCATATGCAGCCGTGTTTGATCTTATTATTCCTGCAACTTCACCCTGCATAGTATCTTCTTCTTGCTTTATCAATTGTTGCATTCTTGTACAAAATCCGACACCTGCCACAGTAGACATACAATTATGAAAATGAGCAGACAACAGAGTTACAGAAGAATAACGTTTCAAAAGGATTTCTTCTCATAGTGTTGAAATTTGCAACATACTTTTTCCTTTTACGTCGATGGATTTGGGCAGGAAACCAGGAGGGACATCAGGATAATTTCTTGAATTGTGTTGTTCTGTATCTTCTAGTTTTACTACTGGCTCAATCTTTATAGACAATCCAACCCCTCCAGTCATAGGCGAAACACTTTGAAATAAAGTAGCCTGCAAAGGCTTCACTTGCGGAGGCAATCTTTCATTACACTGGAATTTACTACGAGTTTGCAGCGTTTCCAAAGGAGCATTACCTGTTTTCAGTTGCTTCGACTTGTGTGGGTGATTATGAGGTACTCGCGAACTTCTTTGTCGTTTCACCACACCTTTAAAGGCATGCACTGGACATAACACCGTTTTCCTCCACCATTCCAAATACCTCGTAGTCACATCCGGCTCAGAAAGTCTAGATGGAAGATATAGCATCTCATCATCACTTAAAGGCTTGAAAGAATTATACCAGGCCATATCAGTACTCCTATTGTCTCGGGAAACCCATCCTGGAAGATCTTGATCATACCCAAATTGCATAGCAACTCGATGTGGATTATAAGGTTCCTCGCAATCCATACCAACTAGTTTACACACCTTCAAACATCTAGCCAATGACTCACATACACAATCCATATCTTTACAAGCAACCCATGCTTCGTTTTCCTTGTAGAACTTAGGAATTGACCAATTATCCAGAGCCAATGCATATGGTCTCCAAAGAAAAGTCTCTCCAGCATAATTAATAGCCGGTCTCACATTCCCAATATCATATTTCAGGCCTTCCCAACGAGCCAATCGAAGGTCGCCGGAGTTCATAGAATTAGGCCTTGGGTGCAGTGGCGGCAGCCTCTCCCAAGCCCACACTTGAACATAACACAACGGTGACCAAAGGGTAAGTACCAAAAAATTGTCAGACTCCTCCATCTGAGTTGAAGCAACCATTGATCCTCTTAACAATCCCATGTCTCTATATATGCTAGCTAGAACAGCAGGTGCTAGAGCCACCCGGGTTCCCCTGGCAAGGTGAATTGCGATTCGAAAAATTTGTTCACCGATCTTATCCCGTCGATTACCAGGAAAAACACACCTCGACAACCATAGAGAAAGAAAAGCCTCATGCTCGTATTCACTTCCGGTACCCATGAACATATTCAACCACTTAGAATGGATATTTGTATCAAGTCTTACTAGAAAATTTCTTATATTAATGAGTTCCGGGGAATCAAGAGGCAATGAAACAGGACTACCCAAAACTGAAAAACCACCCAAAATCAGCAAATCTTCCAATGTAACAGTGGCCTCACCCCATGGAAAAATAAATGTATTAGTCTCAGAACACCATCTTTCTGCAAGCCCAAAAATCAAATCACTGTCTACATATATTTTATACATAGACGCCATGATAGCTTCATAAATCCCAACTTTTTTCCATACAGAGTTGTACCTCGACTCCATCTTATCGACCCATTTATCCCATTTCTTGATTGGATCCCTCCATCCATTGAAATTCACCGCAAGAGGCCATTTTGGTTTAGGGGTTAGAAAAGGAAGCTTCATGGGTGGTCCATCAATGGAGGAAACGGAGGGTTTAAGAAAATGAGCTTTTCTCAAAGTTGGCATACCACCTGTGGGTGAAACCATTAGCTCTTTTCTTTGCTCCATAATGGTTTCTTCAACTGATTCTACCAGGATGAAGACACAAAAAACTATACAAAAGGAAAACAACTAAAAATAAATAAATCTAACGGCAGGGTTCAATCCAGGTAAACAGAAGATAAACACACAACAAGTACCAAAAATAAAAAAAATAAAAAAAAATCAAGAGAAAGTACTGTCTTAGCAAAATTATTTTCACACGTCCCACACTGTTTTTCTATTCATGCCTATATATTTAAAGAACAGTAGAGAGGTAAATGAAATTTTGATTTTTGCATTGCCACAAAAATAATGAGATTCTGGTGCCTCCATGGCAATGGTACTCTTAAGGAGCTAAGGCGCGAGCATATTTTTCTGGCACTGGGAGGACTGTACGGCCATATGGGTTGATGGCCAGTAGGGCACTGGGAGGACTGTACGGCCATACATCTCTCCACACTTCATTTGTCGAATGTGATTCTCTCCGGGTGTTCCAAAGTTTGCAAAATGTTGGTATCCTTACGCCCAATGCAGACGTTCTTCTTGATGTTTCAGCAATATTAGTTGTTATGGGTTGTGGTTTTTGCCGCTATGTTCCTAGAATTGGGAGTAAGGCGGCCCATGAACTTGCTTCGTTTGCTTTCTAATATTGTTGATGTAATTCGTTGAACTCATTGTATGTCGTGCTTTCTTTTACTCGAGATTCTCATTTACCTTAATGATAAAGTTATGTTTGGTGTTCTCACAAAAAAAAAAAAAAAAAAAAAAAAAATTACTCAACTTCTTCTTAGTCAAATTAACGTATATTTAGACCAATCTCAGGGCTACATGCAAACTAGGAATACAGTACTATATTGTTAGTGCTCAAGTAAACACAAAATCAGCGTTTGACAGAGAATAAGTCTTGTTTATAGGACAAAGTGCAACAGTTGGGTGTTTAATAAAGCTAATAAACAATAATGTCATTTCTCCATTAATTTCCTCTTCAGCCTTGTAAGTTCACTATCGAGCATTCTTATGCAAGATTCAAGTTCCAAAATCCTTATCGACTCAGATTTAGTCATGATATCTCCTTTCTGAATCAATATATTTTCTCTCGGATCATGCTACCGGCCATGTGACCATTATGTGAACCCTTATGGATCATGCTATGTATACGTAGCATTTTCCTTTTTTCAATTCTCCACTTGTAATTCCATGAGCTTGTTCTTCAACCATGAAGGATTTTCCTTTTGCAAGTCTACCCTGCACATTATGTCTTCCCAGTTTTATCCCAGGGTGCATCTTGTGAGGCTCGGCATTGAAGGATGATCTCTCCTCATTGCATTTTATCTCTATGCCCTTAGATTTGGGTGGAAAACCAGAAGGGACGTCAGGATGATGGTCCTTTTTCAGCTTGGATTGTTGAGATTTGTCTGCGTTTGTCTTTGACCTTGTCTTTGATCTTGTTATTCTTGCACCTGCAATGTGTACAGAATCTTCTTCATGCTTTCTCGATGGCTGCAAACCTGCCACAGTAAATGAAGAACTATGAAAATGAACAGATAACAGCTGAATTGCACGAGGATATGTCCTCATTGCTATGGAATTTGCTACAAGTTTGCAACATACATTTTCCTTTTCCTTCAATGGATTTGGGTAGGAAACCAGGAGGGACATCACGGTCAGTGCTTGAATTTTGTTGCTTTGTATCTTCTTCTTGTTTTACCATTAGCTTCATCTTTGAAGACAATCCAACCCCTCCAGTCATAGTAGAAGCGCTTTGAAATAAAGCAGCTGGATAATGCTTCACTAGGCAAGAAAATCCCTCATCGCACTGGAATTTGCTACCAGTTTGCAACCTTACCGAAGGAGAGTTGCATGTTTCAGTTGCCTCAACTTATGGGGACAATAACGAGCTACTCTTGAACTTCTTTGTCGTTTTACCACATTTTTGAAGTCATCAACAAGATATAAAACTATTTTCCTCCACCATTCCAAATACTGTACAGTAACATCCGATTCAGAAAGTTTAGATGGAAGATAAATCCAATTATCATAGCACAAAGGCCCGGTAAAATTGTACCAGGCGATATCACGACTTCTAGCCAAGGATTCTAATTCAGAACTATATCGTTGCCAACAAACCAATCTTCCTTTTCCTTGTACAGTTTAGGGATTGACCAATTATGCACTGCCAATGCATATGGTCGCCATAGGAAAGTCTCTCCAGCATAATTAATAGCCGGCCTTACATTCCCAATATCAAGTTTTTCAAGGCCTTTCCAACGAGCCAGTCGAAGCTCTCCTGACTTCATGAAATTAGGCTTCAGGTGCAGTGGTGGCAGCCTCTCCCAAGCCCAAACTTGAATGTAACACAATGGTGACCAAAGGGCAAAGGACAAAAAGCTGCCATCCTCTATCTGAGTTGAATCAGCCATTGATGCTTTCAACAGGCCCATGTCCCTATATATGCTAGTTAGAACAGCAGGTGCGAGCGCAAACCGGGTTCCTCGAGCAAGGTAAATTGCAATCCCGAAAACATGATATACCAATATGATCCTGTTCGTTTCCAGGAAAAACAAACCTTGACAACCATAGAGAAAGAAAAGCTATGTGCTCAGATTCAGTCCCCTTATCCATGAACATAGTCAACCACTGAGAACGGTTATTTGAAACGATTGTCAATATCAACAAGTTCCGGGGACTCAACAGGAACAGGACTGTCCAAACTGAAAAACCACCCAAAATCTGCAAATCCTCCAATGTAATAGTCGCCTCACCCCATGGGAAAATAAAGGTGTTAGTCTCAGAACACCATCTTTCTGCAAGCCCCAAAATTCAAATCACTATCATCATGTATTATGTACGTGGATGCCTTGATAGCTTCATATATCCCGAATTTTTTCCAGACAGAGTGGTAGTTGGACTCCATTTTTTTGACCCATGTTTTCCATTTCTTGATTGGATACATCCACCCACTGAAAACGACCTCCAGAGGCCAAATTGGCATAGGGGACGGAGATGGAAGCTTCATGGGTGGTCCATCAATGGATGAAACAGAGGGTTTAATAAAATGGGCTTTTCTCCAAGTTGGTATAACACCTGTGGGTGAAACAACTAGCTCATGTCTTTGCTCCACAATGGTACCTTGAACTGATGCTGCCATGATTAAGACTCACAAAGCTGTACTAAAGAAACATAATAATAATAAAAATTAAATATTTGTAGAAACAGCTGCTGTCAAATGATATGGCTATACTCCAGGTAAAGATAGAATTCAAAAAAAAAATAAAAAAAATCATGAAGTGCTTCTGTCCTGCATACAGTTGTTTTTCAGCTTTCTGCTAAAATACCCTCTTCCTTTTATCTTCTTTGTCTTTTTTCAATTCTTCTTCCCCACCTCACCCTTTTTATGTTCACGTCTATATTAATTTCAAGAACAGCAGAGATGGAAATAGGCATATTCAATACATCTCCCTCAGCCCTCTTGTCTAAAGGTAAATAAACCCATTATCACCCTCTTGATTTCAAGATTAAACCAAGAAATGCAAGCACAACAAAAATCCACGAAACCAAATGGGGTTATGCATTTGGTGTATATCCTTCAATTTAGATGCACCAGCTGTCCCAGGGAAATTTAAAATTTCTTCACCTTCTCCAACCCTGCCAGAGCACAACTTATACCTTTGCCTTCTATCTTTCTATAAAAGTTGATGAAATGTTGTAGAAACTGTGAAAGTGAGATTAAAATTGAAGTTTGACGGGTTTAAAAGTTGATAAAATTTCAGCAAAATGTAATTAATCAAGTACGAACTACTGTTTACCTTTTATAGGCTGTACGTTTCATCCATTAATTTAAGGTCACAAAAACAAATCTCATTAAAGTAATTCTATACTCAAGTTCACTAAAATTCCAAAAAAGAAAAGAAAAAAAAAAAAAAAAAAAAAAAAAGGTCTGTTAAAGTAATTTTACACTCAAATTCATTGTTCTTGATTAAATTCACTGTAAAATCGTTTCATAGACTCCAATCAATTCTACTGAAAGATAAAATGATATAACTCCAATCAGTTCTATCAAAACGAAAAGTTAATAAACTCATTGAACCAAAAGAAAAAAAGGTGTGCCTTAATTATAAACCCATTCTTGTATATACAAGAGCCCTTCGTCTAACTCAAGACAAAACACAAAATATCTAAACGCGTAAGTTACCTTTTCTACAATGTCAAACATGGCCAAGCATCAATGTACATTAAATAGTTAGAAAGCAGTGTAGACTAGCAATTATTTCTCTTATACTAAATTGTTGGTGACAAAAGAGGAGGCTTCAAATGCATAATAAGTCGTACTTTCAAACAAATAAGATTTATTTTAACTAATTTGAGGATGTTACTATAATTGACCAAAGTTGTCTACACACCTTGACGATATGAGAACTCTTTAGCTATTAGTATCAAAATCCATTGATGTATGATAACTGTTATGATTCACAACTTCACCATAGTTATAGTAATGAGGTGAATTAAGAAGAAAGTAATCGAAGGGATTCAGTATGAGGTTTGGAAGAAAACTTCAGTTCTAGCGTAGACATTTGTTTCAGCAGCGGCTAAGGAGGTTTTGATCAAAGCGGCTGTTCAAGCTATTTCGACTTTTACAATGACTGCGTTCCAGTTACCAGCATGGGCTGGGTTATGCGATGAAATTCAGCTCCTCTCTTCATCCTTCATGTAGGAGACATATTGATGCAAAGAACAAAGTACACAGGATCTCATGGGAAAAATTGAGCCGACACAATACATAGGGTGGCAAAGGTTTTAGAAATGTCATCCAATTTAACGAAGCTCTTGTGGCTAAGTGAGCTTGGCGAATAGTCATGGACCTTATACTTTGGCTAGCCATATCTTGAAGGATAAGTATTTTCCACAGTGCCAATCCATGCAAGTGGCTAGCAGAGGAGACAACTCACATTTATGTTAGAAGTGTATTGTCGGGGCGAGAATTGCTCAGACATGGGCTGTGGTGGCGGCAGGATAGGGACGGTATAATTATTACTACATTTTCTTCCTCTGGCTTCCCCCACCCATACATTTTCCTCCCGAGTGTATTTTACATGGTTATTAATGTTTTTAATTATTGTTTTGAGTAATTTTCCACTTAAGAAAGAGGCTATAAATCATTGAATTGCATCGGTTCGAGCTATCTTCTAGTCTTCTTCAATCAGAAAGAGAGATAATTTATTTTACCACAAAGAATTAATATACATATTTCTCCATTGATAAAAATCCCAACCTAAAAGTGAATTGAACATAGAGGAAATGACGTGGAGCTTAATTAGAGCTTACACGATAGAATTGAAGAGCTATATTCACAAATTTTGGGTATCAAATTCAACGTTTGGAGATCAAAAGTGGACGAAATAAGAACTTCTGAGATCAATTTGAACATTCTTGAAACTTGAAAAACCAAATTTAAAGGAATTAGAAGTTTAAGGACCCAAAAAGAACAGAAAGAATTCTGACGAGAGATTGGGTGAATACTAGGGAGTAGGGCCTTGGATGAGGAAATTTGTTCTTCATTTTTATTTAGTTTTTCTTTTTTGTTTATTTAATTTAATTATTTTAAGTGAAAAATATTATGAAACCATTTATCCATTTTCAAGAGGGTAATTGCTGGACTTTTGTTCAGCTAATAAACCTGTGAATCGAAATTGTCAACGCTGGACTTTTGTTCAACTAATAAATTTGTTAATCGAAATTGTTAAAAGGTCCTTCTATCACCCATTTTTTAAAGAATTGAAACATATTTGATACACTACAAAAGTTGTCGCAAATCTACATTTTTTTTTTTGAAAGGTTTAAGATCTCTGTTACAAATTTACCTCAATTTTTTTAAAACAATTATGCCTAGGGCAGGGCATGATCTGGTTCAATTCCATTCATTTTCCGAGTTCCGTATAATAATTAATTGTTTTATATTACAACAACATTACATTAATTCGACTATGACATATTTAATCTTGACTTTTACAAAATGACGTAATTCAATCTCGTGATATCTTTTGCACTTCTCTTTGTTGAGTTCTTTATATATTTGACTGTTAAAATCACACGTAAATGAAGATGGCTAGTTCACAATAATAGAATGACAAAAACGACACTACGGTAAAGTAAATGATTTGAATAAAATTTAGATCAATTTGATTAAGTTGAGCTTGACTAAAAATTAGAAATAATAAATCATATTTTGGGTTTGGACTAAATTAAATAGTTAGCAAATTTATTTTAAAAAATAAAATAATTTGACTTATTTAAGATTAAAAAAAAATAAAAACATTAGAGAGATTTGGTTCATATTTAATTTTTCGATTCTTGGTCTAGAACCAAGAATCAAATTGAACTCGTCGATTCTCGACTCAGATACCCGTTCGGATATTTAATTTAAAAAGAACCGTTGAATTCGACTCAATTCGATTCAAGAGTTTTGTCCAACCCTAATTACGCCCTTGTTTAGCTCGAATTTCCTAAAACTAATTTTTTTCTTAAACTTAGTTTCAATCATACATTTCATATGATCAATAATTTTATCAACTTTTTGAACAATATATTTCATCAGTTTTTATCAAAATGTACTAAAAATCGGGCTAAATCTTTTTCCATTTTGGACGGACATGCCTCTTGTTACATAATAACGGATTAAAACTGTCTTCCAAGAGCTATGTAGCCAAAATAGATAAATCCAGCATAAGTACATTATGTTCGCTAAGATACTCAAAACTTGCAAAAGGGTGACCTCAACTTCATTTTGTCTCTAGACCATTTTAAGTTCTGATTTAGTTTCAATCAAGATCTTGTTTCAATGCTCGTAGCCTCTTCACAGTTGTTGAAATACCTTGTACTTGCAGAACTTTGAAATTGAATGCAAGCACAGAATCCTCCCACCACCTGCGAGTATTTAGCTGACAACCCAAGCTCAAAGGATCTAATACTTCCTTGTTATGACAAATTTCATGTATGACCAGTAAGAGTTCAATAAATCCCAATTTGTTTCAACACACATATTACAAAGTGCTATGCAACAGCCCTGTTCAATTCCAAGTACTCGATATGCATCAAGGAAAAACAATTTTTTGAGGGTTATTATCACTTCCCCTTGGGGAAAGATGAACATACTAGTCCTGGAACCAAAACTTCAATAACCTAAGTCATGGCCACAACAGTATCATCTGCAGGATGTATAATAACATATCATAAATCCCACTGTAAAAACACTGAACACACCATATGTTACTGTCAGTTTTTGAGCGTGTTCATTCCAATTCTTCCAAGCAAAATTTCTTCAGTCTTCGAAGAATGAACACTGGTAAAAACCTTTATGCAGATTGTATCCACCAAACAGAAATGCGTGGCAAAAAATTCTTAATCTTACTTTACATTAATTTACATATTAAGGAAAACATAGATAGTCATTCATAGGAATAGAAAGAATATAAAATTTAGGTATATTAAAGCTTAAAATTAGAAAGATAAATTACCACAAGAGTATATATACCTGTTGAAACTGCGGAGTCTATAAACTAGAGAGATGATATTTTAATTGTCCCACCTAGCAAGGTGAGTACATGTAACTACAATCTCTAGCATCACTACTAAGTCAGCGTTTAGCATTACAATTGCACTACAAGACCTGCTGGCAATGCAGTGGTGAGAGTGTGCTGAGTAGCACGAAAAACCATCATATTTACTCGACATTGTTTTGCTCACTCAGTTAAGAAAAAAGCAAGATACTCGGAATCAACTCCTGTACACAATTCTCATGGAGATTACATAAATACATGAAGATAAAACCTTTGCACATATTGATGTTCCAGAAAATTCATCCCAACATAATACTACCTCACTAACAAAATGTTCATTCAAATTGGGCTCTAACTGAGGATAAAATAACACATTGTGACATAACAATGTCAATTGCAAGATTTCTCATATCATTACACCAGCTGTGAATTGCAATAGTAAACTAAGCATGGGCAGCCCATCCAATATCATTGAAACACAACAATATCATATGCAATATTTTGCAAAACCACACTTACTAAATATTATGTTACGAAAGGACATTACTTCCACTACTCGACTTTGTCATCACAAGCTCTTTAGATTGAAATTCTATCCAGTCCATTATCACACGGGTCCGCCCTTCATCATCTGCAGCAAGGTCTGCCACCCTAGCGAATGCCTGACACATATTGTCATATCTCAACTGTTCAGGGGTACTAACCAACCCATCGTAGTTAACTGCGACCCTCAAATGTGCTCTACTAACATCTCTCCTCCATCTACGCAATATATACCTCTCTGGCAGTGATGTCACGTCATTACGAATCAAGACTGCAATTGCATGCCTACAAATTATTCCCCGAAACTCGAACAAATGACAACTGCAAATAATTTCACATTTTTCTCTTTGAAATGAGACGAAAAACGTTTTTTTCTTCCGTCGCTCATCATGTATGACATCCTCTCGTACCTCGTACGTCGTCCCAAAACATCCATCCGAAACAGATATGAGATCGCAATAAATCTTCCCCGTGAACTCATCTTGAACTTCCCTAAATTTTGAAATAGTGTAAACTGATTGAAATTGCTTCTCCATTTCATACTTTGTTGCACACGGTACCATTTGCAAGAATGACTTGAAATCAGCTTGAAACTCCTTCTCAACCTTATTCCTTAGTGCTCGTTCATACTGTTCGACAAATTGCTTCAATGAAGTCTTCGAATGAACATACCCATGGAAGAACGCATTCATACTCTCATTTCGTTGAGTTGTTGACATCCCTGCCCAAAAAGTAGTTTTCAAAAAGCAAGGAACCCAACGACTTCTGTTCTCATACACTCCTGACAACCAATCATTATTATGCAAGTCATACGTATCGATCATCGCTTTCCAACCTTCTTCAAATTCTTCGACACTCTGCAAATCATACACTAATCCGTGTATAGCTGAAAATATCGAACCCTTATCAACGTGGTAACCAAACTTGTCCGGCAACTTTTTCAAAATATGCCACAAACACCATCTATGCTTTGTATTTGGAAAAACAATCTGAATTGCATTTTGCATGACACTATCTTGATCGGTAATTATTCCATAAGGAGCTTGACCATGCATGCACTCAAGCCACGTCCTAAACAACCACACAAAAGTATCAGTATCCTCATTTGATACCAAACCACAACCAAGTAATATTGATTGTCCATGATGATTCATGCCAACAAAATGGACGAAAGGCACATCGAACTTATTAGTAAGATAAGTAGTATCAAAGGTGACAACATCGCCGAACTCCTTGTATGCTTGCCTACACCTATTATCTGCCCAAAATACATTCTTCAGTCGCAACTCATCGTCCAAATCCATACTGAAGTAAAATCCCGAACACTGAGCTTGCATCTTTGAAAAGTACGATTGTAATGCTGCAATATCTCCTCCAAGTTTTAATCGTCTAGCTTGCTCAATGTAGTTTCGACAATCCTTTTTCACACAAGTCATATTCTCATATCCATCTGCTTCAACAACTGTGGAGTTGTAACTTTTCTGCAACGAAATTCCTGTCATATCATTCACTTCAATTTTTCGTTTCACATGTGCACTCAATTCTCGGTTGCATCGATACAATCTAGACTTGGAAGGACTTGTTTTATGATTGTGGTCGAGGTGGACTGTGTTAATTCTCCAAGTTCCATGATTAATTGAAGATGCAGAGATCCTAGCTTTACAATCTGTCTGAACTGTTGGTTGCGGCTTCAAAGAACGACTTGTATTACTACTTCTTCGACCTTCACGACCACATGTGAACGTCACATATCTCAAAGCTCCATCATCCCCCTTTTTCGAATTTCTTTTCTTAACTGGAAAACCTACGTCATATGCGTATCTTTTGTAGAATTCAAACATTTCTTTTTCATCCACGAACATCATACCCACCTTAGGCACAATCGCACCATCACCTCCTACCATTTCATCTTCCACTATGTTCATGTTGTCTGTAACGTTCTCATTATTGGATTCCACCAAAATATCATCATGCACGTCTTCCATAATTTCTTTTGCTATGACAAAATAAGCAAGAACTTTCAGCAAAATATAAGCGTATTACACTACAATAACTAGATCAAAAAGTAATTTCAAATCAATACAAAATAATCAGTTCAATATAGCATGATTGCTCTTATCATGCAGTTGTATAAGCGATAACAAAGGAAGGTCAAACTAACAAAATAACAAGGGCTAAAATTTCAAGTCACTATTTTTGGGTGTTAGGTATGCACTTTCTAGTTTCTTTTACATCACTTTAGTATATGTTAATTCTCTGATCAGTGACACGTCAAAATTTGTTTCAAGGTAAGGTGATACGATTCGCAAATCCCAGCATACCCCTGATCTTGTTAACATTATACCACTAAATCTCCAATCCACTATTAGTTGTTTCCCAATACCCTTAGTGGTTGACATATCTTCTAATTCATCAATATGAGAAGTAAATTGTTTTATGAAGAAATGAATATCTCGACATAACTAATCTATTTTCATTATAGCAAGTCACAAACCAAGTAAATGATAGAAGGTTGCTATAGGTTGACGGCCAATGTAAAACTTCAATCCTAATATAAATTTCCTTGAGTTGTCTTCTAGTGGCAAAGGATCTAGTAAATCTTCCTTGAAAAAACCAAATCTTGCAAAGCAACAAATAATGAAAAACTAAAAATGCACACTACTCAAGAAAGCGAGCAAAGTGGCTCACAAGGGTTAGCCGAAGGTGGAGAAGATGTTCGGGAGGTAGTCGCCGGAACTGTTGACGATTTTTGCAGGCAGTCATTAGAGCTGACCATTTTCACAGTCGGGATGGAATGTTGAGGGTTATCCAATTTGGGGGAAAAGAGTGTGCTTACAGTTAAATTTGATTTCATTGTTCCCTTGTTTTTTTGTTAAATAATTGCCACGTCACCAATTTGAAATTTCCCTATAAGCGATCTGGCAAGAGGACCTGTACAAGAATTTTATTGTTAGCATTAAAGGCATTTTCTCAACTAGCAAGGTAAGTAAATGAGCCAAATCAAGTTTCTTGTTCTTTTAATTTCTTGCATCTAAATAGTCCAATTAGATGAGCTTTTCTTGTTCATATTTAATGCCATGAAACCACGATGTTGCAAATTTATTCCATATGAAAATGCCAAGAATAAACATAAAACTAAATATGTACCAAAGAACATAAAGGTCGCTCCCAATAAAAGTATAATCAATGGATATCTGTCCACTACTTTTCATGAATTGACAGTTCTTCGTAGGGATTAATTAAGCCAACTGAGTACAAAACAAAATAAAGAACAGTTAAAGAAGCCTAATTTTTTAAGCAAAAGCAAATGGCAAGTCCACTAAGTTGAAACAGCTTAATCAAACAAGGCACATCTTCTATGAAAGTTTGAACAACTTCTATTTTTGTTGAATTATTGTGTCTAGCACTTTAAAGAGAGTAATAAATCTAGCACATCCCTCAGAATTCATTTCTCTTCAAAGAATATCAGTCTACTTTTAACGTAAAAACTTCATAAATATTCATCATAGGGATGCAGGACGTTCTTCAAAACAGCAGCATAACTTATTACAACCAAAATAAATAAAAAACAGATCTTTCATGTTAAACTACAACCAAAATAAATAAAAAACAGATCTTTCATCTTAAACGAGATTTGCATTATGTATTAATTCTTTGGGAATGAAATGATGAAAATGATGGATCGATTTCCATTCTTCAGCGAAAAAAATTCTAAATATAAATAATATCCCTCAGAACAATATTTTCATCAAACTCAATCGGGCAACTACTTTTATTTCAATCTTACGTTCTTCATTGGGATAGTTTGGGAAAAAATAAACGAAAAAAATAACAATATAAAAATAAGCAAACATAAAAACATACACGACAATAATTTCTATATCTCATATTCTTTGTTCCTAAGAGGCACATCTTGCATGAAAAGTTTGAACATCAAGAGTAATAAAACCAGCATATCCCTCAGAGGCAGGGCCTTCTTGGAAATAGAAGCATAAATTATAAAAACAAATTTATATATATGAAAGAGATCTTATTCTTCAAAAAGATTAACAGAATGCATTGAAAAAAATAATTCCTCTGAATGAAATTATGAAAACGATGGATTGAATTCCATCCTTCAGCAGAAAAATACAGAAATTAAGGCAAGGATCAGTTCAAAAAAATAATTTGAAATAACAAAACTCCAAAATAGAAATAATATCCCTCAGAATAATAGTTTCATCAATAAAATCAGGCCACTACTTTTATTTCAGTCTTACGTTCTTCACAGGGATAGGTGGAAAAAAAACTAGCAATTATACAAAAGCAATCACAAAAATACTTTCAATACCTTAGATACAATTCATTGCTTCGAAAATAAGAACAAACTATAGCCTCGAATTGAAACGCCGTTCGATTCTTTAGGCACATTTAATTTTGAGTAAATATTGGGGACGGGGTAGAAGAGAAGAGAGGAATTTGTGGCGGCGAAACAAGGGACTTGTTTTTAGGGTTTATATGTAAAAGCCAGAGGGTAAGAAAAGGAACGCCTCTGTTTGGATACATGGATAGTCTTACAAAGGGATAAAGTAATCCCTTCCTCAATTAAAAATTGGGTGACCATATTACGCCCCGTTCGACACCCTTTAATTTCTATTTTTCTTTCTCTTTCTTTTTCTCATTCTTCATTTCAACCTTACATTCTCCAAATAAAATAATATTATACACAAATCAATTATAAATTAACTCCTCAATTTTTTTGTTATAACGACTATTTTCTCAAATTTTTTTTTTTTTTTTGTCGAATAATAATCTTCAACTTTCTATTAATTAATTTGTCTATGATTTATATAAAAATAGTTTTCTTACTTTTAAATGAGTAGAAGTATTTTTTTACACTTCTTATTTATTTATTTTTTTAAAATATGATAAAAAATAAATTATTGTACGTCATTTCAACAGAATTTTGAATATAAAACGTCATCAAATACAAAATTTGTTAACTGACAAAAAATTTGAGAATATAAATAGCATAAGAAATCATTATGGACATACGTGTTATAATGAACAAAGAATAAAAACCTTATGTACAATTACAATTTGGTGCAAGAAATAAAAATTGTGATTTGTATAAATTACTCTTAAAAAATTCCTAATGTCGAGTCTCAGAGGAGGGATTGCCAATAGGGAGATAAATACAACTGCTGATTTTCAGTTACTAAAATACATATTTTCGTTAAACTATGAAAAGTTTGAAGATCGTGTATTCAATTGAAATTTTTAAAAACCTTTTGGAATGTATAAAATTTAGGGGTATTTAAAGTAGACTTTTTGAAATTCTCTAAAAGGATTGTTGTAATCAATCGAGACTTTTGTAATTTTTTTTTTTTTAAATAAAAGCTCAGTCATGTTCATTAAGATTTTTTAGAAGTCTTTATAAGTTTTTGATATTCAAATTGTATAGCCATGTTCATTAAGATTTTTTAGAAGTCTTTATAAGTATTTGATATTCAAATTGTTAATGACTTTTTAAAGTTTTTCGCGTACTAACTTTTCGTCAGAAAATACTAAAATAAGATTTCAAAATTTGCCACTCATTCATCCCAAAATTTTAGGAGTCTATGAAAAAATAAATAAAAAATAAAAAATCGTATAACTCTTTCTCCTTTTTCATCATTTTTTAACGAAAAATATCTATTTGTAATTAAGAATTATAAGATTTTATATAAAAAAAGACTAATTTGCAATTAAATTTAAATATATTGATTTCTTAATTAGCCCTTGTTTGGTACACATTAAAATTTTTATTCTCATTTTTTACTATTTTCAACCATACATTTTCAATAAAATAATATATTCCATCACATTTATAAATTTTTCTTCTTTTTCAATCACATATTCTCTATTAATCTATTATTTCAAAATAATGTATCTCAAACACACCGTTACTATTTAAAAATATGTCATACTAATAATATCAAATATTAAAAAAATTTATAAAGAATAATTTATATATAGGAGAATGCTAGATGTATAAAGCGATTTTTTACTGGGATGTTAGGTGTCAACATTTTGAGGGTGTTTAATGGAGATTAAAATTAAATTTTTGGTAGATCGTGATAAAAGTTTTTTAAATGTGTGATTGAAAAATTGTGAGACCCATGCAAGATGTGGTTAATATTGATTGTTTGACTTTGACTTGAATTAAAATCATATTTTAATCCGAACCAAACATGGACTTTATTGCTTTAGCCCCCGTTTGATATACATTATTATCTCATTAAAATGAAAAATACGACCATTATCAATCATATCAACATTTAAATTTAAATTTTTTATTTTTTGTGTGAGCCACAATAACGACTATATTTTTCATTCTAATTCTACAATAATTTGGCTCAAACAGGGCCTTAATATGCCATGTCTCCCAGACAATATTATAATATATGGAGACGTGAAAGAGAATTGTGAAAATCACCCATCATATATAAAAATTTCACACAATTGTTCTAGATTCATGGGAATTTTATTTTAAATACAGTCTTAAAAAAATTAAATTCTATAAAAGTATAAAAATTTTAAAATAAAAGTCCATGGAAGTCTAACTTCCATTAATTCTGCACAAATTAATAAAAAAAATTACGAAATACACAGAAGTATCACTTCAAAAAAAAGTTTGTATAAAACTCTTCAAAAGTCACAATTGATTCACAGTGGATGACGGCATTGGCGGGAGTTTACTTGACAATCACCGCCACAATCACGATGGCAAATGGATTGAGAGCGTGGACTGAGGAAATCCACTGTAGAGTGGAGTGTGATGTGTGTGGGGATTCATCTATTGGCTCTAAGATCATGTTTTATCAGGTAATTTACTTCTACTAGTTTTATTCAGTTTTGAGTCTTGGGATTGGCTCTAAGATTGTGGCTCGATGATTCCCTGTTTTGACTTGATTTAGTTGATCTTGTTAAGTAGTATTTGATTAATCGCCTTTGTTGATGTAGGAAATTGATGGACTGTTGAATATTGATGCCAATTTTGTCAATTATATTCAACTTATTTGGGGCGATGATGAAATGGGCTTAGCCCAATATTATTGGAACGGATACATTACCATTGCCCAATAACGTAATATTAGTATGTGGCCCAAAACCCAAGCCCAAGAAATAAATTCAAGTTAGTTGCTCTGGCCCGATTGACAAATGGGCTGTTTAGTTTGTTAATGGGCTGATTAGTTAACTAATTAAGTTGGTTTTCTTGTTGGGCTTTTATATATACCATTTGACTTTCCTGTAGGCAAAAAATTGATTCCGTTATATCTTTAGCTTTGTGCGTAAAAGAGTGGTATTCCATTTTTCTCTTGCTGAGTGCGTGAAAGAGTACAGGAGAGTTCTTGGCTTTGGTTCTGTTCGGTATTTCTTCCCTATTTTCTGCCTTTGTGAGTGGATTAAAACATTTGGCTTTTAATCTTAGTTCTTGGTGATATATCTTTGTGATGGAAAGGGAAGTTTCTCGAGTTCTTTGTGATACCAATTGATTTGTTCGATTAGGGACATTGAAGTAGCTTCTTGATTTATTATCTTAGGGTTTTGGGTATTTTGAGACCGCTACTATATTGTATAGACGGGTACAATGTCTTTGTGAATTTCTGAGCCCATTGTAACATTCTATCATTCTTGGTGAATCTGAATTTAATTATTCTTGGTGAATAATTGATTGCTTCCGCGTGTTCTTGAGGCTCAAATCCCTTACATGGACTTCTAGAAAAAGCGAGCCACCATTCGGGTACGAGAAAATAAGAAACTATCATTGCCGTTTACCCCAAGAGACAATTTCGATTGGTCTAGAACAGAGGATTATCCTAGACCTACACATATATTGATAGTGATTTTCGAATTTTGTTGAACATAATCTGTTATGATGAGATAGGATAGGTAGAATGCTATACAACATGGTGAAAATATGGAATTTTTTCCTAGTAATGTTCGTGAAATGGCCAAGTGGAAGTGCCACATATAATGTCCACTTTCACATTTCTGGGAATCCAGATCAACTGTACTAAATTAGGTAGGCCCACGGAGGACTGCTTGTCAACAGCTGAGGTCGAAGTCTGACAAAATGCCTAGGAGTCGCTTCTTGTATCTTGAGTTAGCATTTATGCTCTGCTGAACAATTTTGCTCTTGCCTTGGTAGTTGCCTCGGAGGTGTATGCCTCATATTGGTATAACATAGTTTCAACTAAGGTTAGTATCTACCCATTTTTCAACCGATTTGTTCGTTCCAGGAAATCTAAAGTATGTAAGCATAGAATTAAAAGACAAAACTTTGAGGGAAAAAAATCTCAAATAGGTCATGGACCATCTCAAAGAAGATAAATATCCCAGAAAAACCAAAGCATTTTCTTGGCATATTTGTTCAACAATCAAGACAATCTCAAGGCTCTTGTACAGATATATTATGGGCATGGTGTGGCAAACAGTGCATTCATAAACTGTGGTATACTTGACCAAGAAGTCGAGAGTTAAGTTGTCTAGTTTTGATGCTGTGATATCTTGGTTGACAATTCTGTTGACATTTCATGATGTGATAGACAATTTGACCATTGATTTGTAGAACGCTTAATTATGGTCAGATTTTTTACTCATCAAGAAATGCCAAAAATTGAATGTCAAAATAGTTTAACTCTAAATTGCCAAGCTGATCGAAACGCCTCCTTGGCATCTTGTCAGACTTCGACCTCATGTCAAACCATGTTCCCTATTGTATAACTCGATAACAAGCCAAATCCTCCTCATCGCCTAATATTTCCATGCAGGTCTACATTCTATATGGACTGATTTGGGTTTCCATAAACGCAACAAGGGGCACGATAATGGATTTGACACCTCCACCTGCCACCGTCTCTACCTAACGTGGTTTTGCCCCTTTCTCATTTTGATTTTTTCTACTCTCTTTTATTTTCAACCACAAAATCTTCTATAAAATAATATTATATATAAATCGAAAAGTATTAATTCTTTTTTAACCATACATTCTTAGAAAAATATTATTCCAAACATTAAAATCTGTGAGAAAGGGTGCCAAACAGGTTTTCAGTTTAATGTGACATTCGTAAACATTCTTTATGAAAAATAAGCATAAAAGAAAAAGCTAACATGGCTGGCTGTATATTAAATTTTTTTTTTTTATTAAGAGAAATTTCGTTTCTTCAATTTGTTAATTAATTTCCACCATTCTTCGTCTCTGTCTTCTTCTTTTTCTTCTTCTGGAAAAGAACATTATGAGTGTGTTTGGTAGAGATTAAAATCGAAAAATTAGTCATTATTGTTGACTTTATTAGACGAGAACCCAATAACGATTATATTTTCAATTTTAATCGATTTTTGAGCTCTAACAAACATGCTCTACATAGTGATTTAGTTGAATAAATGTGTTCAAGGAAGCCGTGAACGGATGACCAAAAAATTGTGAGAATATTTTTTGAAAATATTCTACTGGGAATGTATGGTTTTGTGCACTATACACGTAAGCATGGGACATTACTAGCTTGCAACGACTTGTTCAATGAAAAATAAAATAAAATAATTGTGCCGTATATGAAAACTAGAAAATGTTTATAAGGGAGATTGAAATATTCTATCCATTAGGTTAATATATTAAGATTGAAACTCGATCGTTAGCAATGCAAAAAACTCAAGCGAAAACTTTAACAACACAATTTTAGAATTCACCAAATTATGAAAAAATAAACTCACGAAATTTTATTAATGTAAGATGATAAAAAAACGGTGAATCAACCCTTTATTTATAGGTTTTACATGAAAACCTAATTTAAACAAATTAAAATTGAAAAAAAAAAAAATTCTAAATAAACTAAATGACAAAAATAGCACTAAAACTTTAAAAGCAGTTTTCGATTCCTAAACAAAATCGAATGGCTAAAATCCATTATATGTCATGGCAAAGTTGTGTGTTATACTCATTTAGACGTTTTCTTTCCAAAATGATATTATGGGTCATAATCGGAGCTTGAACGTCACACTTGCATTGTTACATTTTTCCCTATACGATCCAATTTTTTTCCCCCAATCTATTCACTCATCTGATGTACATCAAAGTGATATTGGAGTTAGATCCCAAACTTAATCACCAAAAATTCACAATATGAATCCCAAATTGAAAATGAAAAATGACAACTCTTTTCATTAATGTACTCTTAAGTAATGTTTCCTAGTGAGGCCATAAATGGAAAGAGAAAATGACTAATCTCTTCGTTCTTTTGTAAAATTAATCTATTAATTTCTTGGCTTCACTGTCCTAAGACTACTCTTGCCCTTAGTTTTGGTACGTGTTTTTTGCGTGGGATAAAGTTATTTGCTTGTTAAGATATTAAATTGTCGGCTATAATACATACACACCATAACTTACAATTTTTTATTATTAACAAATGACATGATTCAATCAAAATCTCGTCAAAATAAAATAAAATAAAAAATTTCACTTTCCTTTTGACATCCCACCAATTTGTCAAAAACTAAATAATTTGTGATGTTTAAAAAGCATTTTCCTTAAACTATTGCTGGATCTTGGGGTTGTTTTGTTATATATTTTGACTTACGTTGTACACATGATAATTTATTATTTGATGTATTGGACAATAAAAAACTATTACATTAATGTATCAAATAACAAACTGTCATGTGTATGTCACGTATGACGACTATATATAGCATTCACTATGAATAACATTACTCGTTATGAAATTGTATCAGTATCCTTTCCTTTCCATTAACTACAAAAAAAAAAAAAAAAAATTATAATTTCGTGACTGATGATTGAGGTAGAAAATTATGAAATCATGTCTGTATCCTTTCCATTAACTAAAAAAGAAAGAAAGAAAATAATTTATTGACTGATGGTTGAGGTAACTAACTCTCTCAAAAAGTTAATTGAACATTGACCAGTTGGCCTCTCCATATTCAGCTGAAGAATATTGTTCAGGAGTAATTGAATATGTCACTAGAAGGGTCAGTTTGTCGATCCGAGTAGCAAATTTCTAGTACAAGCTTGTCAATTCGCCTGCGAATCAGCTTAATGATTGAAAAATGCAATCACGTTTCATGCCTCCACCAATAACACACATAGTGGGTGAATAATTTTTTTTTTTTTTTTTTTACATTTTTATTGAGGTTCTAGTCGACATGATTTTTGCTAGGAGATTTTGGTTGAAGTACTTTGAAAAGTGTTATCCTCTAGTTCAGCATGCAAGTATTTTGTGAGGAGTTTGATTTGTTCCCCTCTAATTATTTATTGTCCAAAAACGTGATCTCATGACGAGTGGTTAAAATAAAATTAAACTCCTTTATCAGAAAGAATTTATCACCTTACTTGACCAACACTCACGTAGGAGCGAGATCCATATGAATAAAAATTCCAAAAAAAAGTATTCCCCTATTGTGGGTACAAATACACGAAATTAATCTGCACAAACCGTAAGGGCAAAATACTTGAATTAAAGCTGTGAAATTAGAGGTGCGCACTTTCAGTTTCTTCAGTCCATTCTGAGTTTGGTTCAGTCCAAGAACGTGGCCTCACTCCAAGCTTAAAGAAAAATAACATCTCCAGGGCCTCAAAAAACTTAGAATTATCCAAAAATTCATTCCAAACTCCGCTCACTATGCAGTAATTATTGTTATACGGCGGGCGGTGGTGCGCCGCATGCTGCGACCGAGACACGAGTATTCCGGCATCTTGCAGCGCCACCACCGCCGCGGGAAGCTTGCTCTTTGTAGAATGAGCCCATGCATGAAACTGCTGGCTAAACATAATGCAACCTGAACACACACCAACAAATCCAAACAGAGCTGCATTATCGTTGCAGATTAGATCAAATGGAAGCACTGTGAAAGTTACTGCACGTGCTAGCGCGTGTAAATTGTTAGCAAATCGGCGTCTGGTTATTGTCCATGGCCATTTGTGATGACCTTGAAATGCTTCTATTTGATTACCAAAAAATGGGGTTCTGGAATCGCCGTAATTATCGATGCCCCAGTGGTAGATTCCGGAGCCAAGATCTGCGAGTACATAGCCAATGAAGCCTGCTAAAATGGGTTCAATCAATATATGTGAATCGATGGCAGTGGTTATGGATTTTGCTAGAGAAATCAGCACGGTGGTGCAGCCACTTGCCACCCAAACACGGTGGGACCACGTTGATTGTAAAGTTGGGTCATTAAGAACGGGACGAGTACTAATAGTGGCCACATTTTGACCTAGAGCCGACGGTTGATTTACGATGATTTGATCACCGCGTGGCTTGGCGGGGGTTGTGGTGGTGGAGCAATATATTCTGGTTGGGAGTACAATACGGTGGCTCATTCGAGAATGGTATAGGGGCCTAAGAATTGGGTTGTGGTGAGGCAAAATGGCCATTCGAGCAGTATTGTGAAGCACTAAGAAAGACCATATATTTGTAAGTCATGAAATATATACACAATTGTACTTCTGTGGGGTGGGTGGGGTGGTATATGAAATAGTGGTTCAAGTAGGCAGTTGAACGTTTTATGGTAGCATAAAGAGATGGATTGGGACAATTCGTTTTGTGGTAGGAGGGACGAATGCGTGGGTCTATTGAGGTCTTTAGTGAATTTGTGTTCCAAAATTGTTTGTTTACAAGGTTATCTACTAGAAACCTCAACCTTGTTTCAATGGTAGAGAATTTGCGTGTCATACTAACATTCTTCAAAAAAATAAAAATAAAATTCAACTTTAAAACTGACTTTTACTTTAAGCTTAGCCAAACGTGCTTTGACACTTGTTAACGTTGTTGTAAACTAGTGTACCATACGACAAGATGTTCTTATTGAAGATGGAATGTGGATTGTGGTTTTATTTCGTGTCTATTCCTTTGGTCATTAATTTAATTTTATATCTTCTATTTTTTAACTTTCTTCTTTTCCGTCTTTTACTATCGGTTTTTACGATTCATTCACCATAATTCCAAATTTGATTTGCATACCCCAATATTTCATCCTAGTTTTTGAAAGAAAGAGAAGAAGAGACACTTAACAAAATTTTACTAATTTGAATCAAATAATTTGTGACCTACCACTACCAATCTACATGTTGCAGCTGAAGAATATTCTTCAGTAGTAAATTGGGATATGCCAGAAAATTAGACATAATTTTAGCGAAATAATAATAATAAATAAAAAGAAAAGAATAAAAAAATAAAATTGCACCATGCCAACTCAACACCTGTGGTGCCTATTCAAAAGGGAAACTATCTCCTTAGCCTATGTTTGACCCACCTTTTTTTTAATTAAAATTTTCTCTTTCCTAATTATAACCCCGGATTCTCTAAATAAAATAATATTACACACAAATTTAAATTTTTTTTTTATTTTATTATTTTTAATAACACATTCTTCCATTAATCACTATTCCAAAATTTATAAAAGGAAATTGCAAAAAATGCACACTTTTACATGGTCATTTGTAAAAATGTCCAAATTTTCTTCAATGTTTATTTTACTATAATATAGACCAAAATGCCTTTTATTAATAATTTTAAATTCCACAATGAAAAGACAAAATTATTTATATAATTAAAAATTATATTGACCAATAAATTTGACACATAACATATACTACTTATTTTAAAAAGTACAATATCAATCATTCATTAAATGTTCACATCTCCATATTAGTGCATAAATAAAACATTTATGAAATATATAGAACTGTATGTGATACAACATACCGTAACATACCGACTGAAATTGTCAAGAACATTATGAAATATATAGAACTCTCATGTTCAGAACGAAATTTCATTCTAAACAAATGAAATGTCAAGATAAATGAAGTCCAAATGTCGATAACAATTTTTAAAATGTCGAGAACGTCATGAAATGTCAAGAGTAACAGCTGTTAAAATAATTTATCAACAAAAACAAACATTCTACCGAGAATTGTGAAAAACCTAATCTACTGCAAATTTTGATGAGATTAAATTTTTCGAAATGAAATTATATGATTTTCTTATGAATTAGAAGTATATAATTATTTTTTAACATTAATGACTTTTCTACTTCATCTTTTTCATTTTTTCCCCAAAATTCTTGGTCAATACCTAATAATAAAAGCAAATGAATCTAATAGGTATTAACTAACATTAATGATGAAAATCTACTTATTCTTCTTGAAATTTGTGTCAAATTCAAAAAAAAAAAAAAAATTGATTCATTTTTCATTAACAATATAACAGATAATTTGTTACCTTTGATCGTTTCTACAAGAATTATTAAAATTAGACTTTTTTCAATTAATGAATTGGCCATTTTGTAATTTCTCCGATTAAAATACTTCCAAAATGGGTGCCAAAAAGTATAGAAAGGTCAAACCTTCCTGTAAAAATCTCTCTGTATCTCCTGTCCGGAAGATGAAACTTCTCATCAAAACCCATCAAATAATACTGTTATTAATCACAATCCATGCCATTTCACATCCAAAAGTACAGGCCTTAAAAGCACCCTTTGATCCCAGAGACATACTGCCATTGCTACCAAGACAAGTGTCATGGCATGTTCTGAATACTCTCAACGGTGCAGAGGACCTCTTGCCCGCTTTTGTGGGCACTGCCACTACAGTCGAAAATTCTTTACAGTGGAAAGGTGCTTGCTTTTACAATAACAGTGCTTGGTTGGAGTTTCACAATAAAAGTAAAACTGAATTTGGTGGTGGCACTCTCCATATCAAGGTCTGATTACAGGTTTTCAAAAGTTTTTTTTTTTTTTTTTGGGTGGGGTGCATTTGGTGTATTGGTTATCGATGGATATTGTTATCTAAATTGATCTGGTTTGGATTATTTATGGAAATTGTTCAAGTATTCGATTGCTGTAGTGTAGGTAATCTGGATGTTAATTAACTTTGTTTGTCTTTGTGAGGTTGAATGGATTTTCTTGAGGGACTTTTAATAATTGTAAGATCTGCAATTTTTTTTTATGTTTTCAATGAGTAATTGCTTGTTTGAATATGCCATTGTTATGTAAGGGGGTTGGGGGTATCGGTGACTGTAAAGTTGTCATCTAAATTAAAGTATTGAGATGTTTAGAAAGAAAAGAAAATTTCTATCGAAATCCTGGGAGTGCCATATTATTCGGCATAGTCTTCTAGATTTTAGTTGATTGTGATCAACGCAGCTGAGGCCCGGATTCTGGATAAAGATGGAAACCGTAACTGTATTTGGTTGGAACTGATTGCTTTAATTAGACATTTCTTCGACTTGGCCGATTCTGGTTTGCTAGTGTAAGGCCGTGGGTTTATAAGAATAAGATAAACGCTATATCTGATAGCTTTGGTGGTTTTCTTTTTGTTTCGACTTTTAGTTAGTGAATTTGTTCTATTACAATTATATCCTTAAGTTATTGGAATTTGTTGTCTAGCACCCCTTTAAGATGGATTAAATTGAAATTTTGTTCCGCGTTGTTGATCTTTGTCTAGTGCTGCAAATGGCAGTATCTCCAAGAAAAAATGATGGAATTTCTGCAACAATTTTCTTTCTGTCCATCTCTGTCACAGAAAGGCTAGAGAGACACATCTTCTCCTAATCTCTATTGATCTTTTCTGTACAAGTTTGTTGGGGAAACGAAGCATGAAAGAAGTCATTTGATGACATTTAGTTAATATTTGTTCCACATCTTTCATTATTTACTTATTTCATTCTTTGGTGAATTCAGGTTAGCAATGCTCATAGTTGGACATGCATGGATCTTTATCTCTTTGCAACTCCTTATCGTGTAACATGGGATTATTATTTTTTATCTCGTGAACACACCCTCGAATTTAAAGAGTGGCATTCAAAATCTGAATACGAATACGTGAGTTAAAAAATCTTAATCAGAGTTATACGTAAATATGTCGAAGTATGACAACTGAATAATGATTAACCTATATAACAACAGGTGAAAAACAGGGGTATTTCAATTTTCCTCTTGCAAGCAGGATTGCTAGGAACTCTTGAATCATTGTGGGAAGTATTCCCTTTATTCACAAACAGTAATTGGGGTGAGAACTCGAATGTTGCATTTCTTCAAAAGCACATGGGGGCCACCTTTGAAGAACGTCCTAAGCCATGGGTCACAAACATTAGTGCTGATGATATACACTCCGGAGATTTCCTAGTTTTATCTAAAATTCGGGGTCTTTGGGGTGGTTTTGAGACTCTAGAGAAATGGGTGACTGGATCTTATGCTGGTCATGCTGCTGTTTGCCTAAGGGACTCTGAAGGAAAGCTATGGGTTGGAGAATCAGGACATGATAATGAGCAGGTAATACCTTAAATCTGCCCAAAATATGGCATGCATTAATTGCTCTTAAAGCATGTTTGGCTTAGACTGAAAAAAGGTAAATACATTTGTGGAAAGTATGTAAAAATCTCCAAAAAATTGACTTTTAAAAAAGCTCAAACATGTTAAGCAAAAAAAACGTTACATAAATAACTCTTTTAGGCTTAACCTAACATGCTCTTAGTAATGAAGCTTATTTCTCTTAAACTTGTTGAATTTGCTCAACTTATGCCCCGACTCTCCTACGTTGCAACTTTTGGCACTTAACATGTTCAATGAATTCTGAGAGATAATGACACTTCGTTTATCCATAACATTACCTTTTCAGAATACTTTGTGTGCTAATATAATACATGATATCTTGTTAAGTAACCATTTGTTAAATTCAATGAATGGCCTTCTCAAATGATGTTTCAATTTGGATAATCAATATAGTGATTCATGATACAAATGTTCCTGTGTTCATAAGAGGAAAATGGCTACCAAGGAGTCAGTGCTAGAATTGAAGCTCGCTATTTTTTCTAACACAGAAGCAGCAAAATGAAAGGAGAGAGCAACATTGTGTGCCAACTCATAGAGGTTCACTTTCTTTGCTGGTCCATAATGAAGATGCCCATAAGATGAAAATTACAAATAAGTGTGTCCCCTCTCTCAAAGCATAAGCTTTTAGATCGGTGGTTCAACTTACAGTTAATAATTTGTAGTTAAATATTGAACCCAATAATGCTGGAATAACTTGTATGTATTTTTTGGGATCTTGAATTTGTGAGAATTTCAAAGGTTATTGTTTGTACAGTGGTGGCTTATAAAAGCATCTTCAATAGACTAACATCTTATATGTTATAGAGAACATCTTTAAATTGAAAGAGTCAAATTTTTTACACACTTTCAACAAGCTCTTTATTTTGGCTCGTCATTTTGCTTTTCTCAAGAAACATTTATTGACTTCTCTTCATATTTTATTTAACACAAGTAGTTATATATCAATTGATCAATCAATTTAAATGTGGTTTGAATAGTTTAAGAAGTAGAGTATTGAAATATGTGATTTATTAAATGCAATCATTATATATTACGAATTGATAGTGAGTTTGGAAAGCCAAACTCACTCTTTATTTACTCTTTATTTTAAAAAGTTAAAATAGAGTCTATTTGAGCTCATTTTTTAGTCTTGACCCTCTAAAATAAAATGCATTTTGTATTTAGAGAGTTTCTTGGAAATGCTGTAATTCTTTATATCTAAATTAATCTCGTGGGGGGTAACATCTAATTCTTTTGGCATATATGTCTAATCGTTTTTTAATTTCATATTTGTAATATAGGGAGAGGATATTATTGTTATTATGACATGGGAGGAATGGTGGGAATATGAGCTGACAAAAGATAATGCCAATCCGCATATTGCATTGCTTCCTTTGCATCCTGACCTCCGGGCCAAGTTCAATGAAACTGCTGCTTGGGAGTATGCTCGAAGCATGGAAGGACTACCTTATGGTTACCATAACTTGATATTTAGCTGGATAGACACAATTAATGGAAATTATCCATATCCCTTGGATGCTCACCTGGTATTATATTTACTTGTCTTGAATAGTTTGCGTTAGCGCTGATACCAGCTTTCTCTGCAGCTCCCACTCTTGTTCAGGTTTCTCCATTTTCTGAGATTTTCTCCCATTTCATTTGACTTAAGGCCATTTTACAGGTTGCTTCTGTTATGACTGTTTGGACACAGTTCCAGCCTGCATATGCTGGTAAGATATGGAATGAAGCATTAAACAAGCGGCTTGGTACTCAGGTTATATTCATTTCCGTTTCATTATTCAAATGTGTACCAATATTAAAACACATAGTTAAGGGATAAATCGTAGGAGAGGAAGTAGATCATTATAGTGTTTAGGACCTTGCCATATTTAGTGGATAAATTGTAGTATAGGCTTCGGTACAAGTTCACAGCAATATATTAAACAATGGTTCATTCTGTGTTTGCAGAACCTTAGTCTTTCTGAAATTCTTGTAGAAGTTGAGAAGCGTGGATCATCTTTTGGTGAACTGTTGGCAGTCCCGGAACAGGACAATTGGGTTTATGTTGATGGGAAGTCAACATCATGTATTGCTTTTGTCTTCGAAATGTACAAGGAAGCGGGACTTTTTGGTTCACTTGCAAGCTCGATTCAAGTTACTGAGTTCACGGTAAGTATGCCAGAATTGAAGAAATTCATGTTACTGTTGTTTCCCTTGCGCTGGCTGTGTTTAAAATTACTGTTCTAGAACGTGAAGGACTTACTTTCAGGAAAAGTAAGTTTTATTAGTGCAAAAGATAACTTTGAGAATCAGGTTTGCAAAAGTAACATTTTAAACACAGCCACACATGCCAGAGTTTTACATGAAATACGCTGTCGAAGTACTTTGAAAACATCAAAAAATGTACGTGGTAAGGTAGATTTATACTGAAAGAGGTAATGCTTTGTTATTTGAACAGAAATATTATATCAAGAATTCTACAAATATTTTGCAGTTTAATCGATTTATGTTGACAACTGCAGATAAAAGATGCTTACACGCTAAAATTTTTCGAAAACAATTCAAGCCTGTTGCCTAAATGGTGCAATGACGCAGACACGGTGAAGCTTCCATTTTGTCAAATCCGAGGGAGATACCGGATGGAACTACCTGGATACAATACCATGGGTCCGTACCCGCACATGAATGAAAGGTGCCCATCTTTGCCACCAAAATATTCCAGACCTGCAGGTTGCTGATTAGTCATGTAGCCCTAAATTTTTATTTTTATTTTTGGCCCAAAATACTATTTAAGATTTAGCTTGTACATAATTTTCTTCTCTATACAACTTGTATATTTAAGGAAACAAGGCTTTGTTTGTTGTTATGTATGGAACTCGTATATTCCGATGGGTTAACATGTAACATTAAAGAAGCTTGATAAGCTTGATGTTGGTTACTAATTGAAGTAAAAAGTGGCTCTGAGGGACGAAAAGAGCATGAATACAATACGCTTAGAAATTTGATTGGGCATTAGATTTTAATGTCTTGTTCTGGCATTTGAAGCAATTTTCATTTGTGAGTGTGATCTTGTACTTTGGATCAGTGTGGCCAGGTCAAGAGCTGTTTGGCTGTGCTTAAAATTGATTTTGAACAGATTTGTTTAACGTTATAACTAAGTGATGTTAAATGCATTCATCTGAAATTAAGATACAAGGAATATCTTTTCGGCAGGCAGGAACAGTAAAACCAACAGCAGGTTTCTTGATTCATAAGATACGATCCTCGTTAAACACAACAGTTTTTTTGGGCTTATTTGGATAGGAATTCCTTGAGCGGGTACTGGAACTGGATCCCTTCTCATGGAGTTGTCATTACAACATTGTTTCCATGTAAATTGAGTAATCAGATAGTGAATTGTGACTAGAGTTTCCATCCGTGCAAACTCATAACCTGGACAAATACGAGGCCCCCCTCCAAATGGAATATAGCAATAAGGTGGTATGGATGCCTGATTTTCAAATCGCGAAGGTTCGAAATTTGAATCTTGACATATTTTGTCGTCCATGTGAGTCATGCTGGTACCCAAAATACCTGGTTCAATAAGAAGGTTGTGAGTTCTAAGCTTTGCTTATTGCATAGAAACTTTCTGCAATTACAACAATGACAAGTTAGGTTTTATTCCAAGTAAATCTGAGGTCAACTTGTGTTCATTTGTAAATATACTAGATGATTTAAATCAACTAAATTCTTAGCAACTACAACAAAATCGTGTTACTTTTGGTCTATCCCTCCCTCTTCTGACTTCTTGTACCGAGATCACATTAGGAGCCTTTATACGCAAAATATGTCCCAACTACCTAAGAGGTATTTAGGACTCAAGATGTAAGATTTGATAAGAGATTGACAATGACTTGGCACCTACCACAACTCTTCTTCTTTACTCGGTCTTGGAACCACTTGTGAAAAAACTAGCAGATTTCTATAGTGTACTACTCTGATGTAAACAAATTCATAGAAGGGTCAAAGAATTTCCCTTACTTGCCATCCTTTTGGAATGAAGTATCCTTCGTACTCGATGTCTTTTAATGTCTTTCTGAATCCTCCAAAAATTGGAGGAATCATTCTCAGAGTCTCCATTGCCACTCTACAAGTGTACTTCATCTTGGCAAGATCTTCCCATGTCCAAAACTTTCCAGAGGGGCTTGCTCCTTTTGATCTCCTCTTGTTCTGCAAATATCGAAAAACAAATGGCAGAAATCAATTTTATCAAATTAATGGGAAAAATGGATATGAATTCTATACCAGACATACCTTTCAGAACAGCTGCATATATAGCTGGGTCATTTGCTAAAAGTCGCACGATAAAAGTAATCAGGACAGCTGAAGTGTCATGCCCCGCAACCATAATGAGCATGACTATTGTGTATAATCTCGTCTTCTGATACCAATTCTCTGTCATCTTCTCCATGAATGCTGAGTAAGCTGGTAATGAGGTCTTGATGAGATGAAGCTCCATTTTCCAGTTCAACACGTTTCTCACGTACAAGGTTTTCAACATCTTCTGGACCTTTGCACCGGCCTTGAGGCTTTGGCTGAAGTGTGGGAATGGAAAATTAACGGGGATTGACCACAATCCTCCTAGAATCTCTTCGAAATACTGAATCAATTTATCTCTTTGTGCTCCTCGTTCAACACCGAAAAGAAGAGAGCATATTATGTTGAACGTGAGTGTCTTGATCAATGGTAAAACCTAGGAATATCAACCATTATACAGTTTATTATCCATATAAAGGATCTCATAATATACTCTTCATTTATTAATCTAAAATCACATAATAGTATAACATGCTTGACTAAGCTTATAAATCTAACTCATAAGAATATTTTTAACATTGGACCTCTTTGGTAAGGTTTCTGTTATTTTGTAGAACAGCTTCTTGAGAAAGTTACATTAATCAGCTTCCTCTAAAATCTCTTCTAACGAAACAAAACATTCCTAGAAAACTATCCAAACTTTTTCAAAAGCCCTACCAAAAGGAAGATTGAAAATAGTATAGTTTCCATCAATATTGTTTCTTTCTATTTTCTCAATTCGACTGTATGTGATACAACATACCGTAACATTTTTCTTTCCATTCCAATGCATCTCAAGGTGCCTCCTAACCTCATCTTCAATTTTTCCAATATAGAGCTTATTTAATTATTCCGGTTTGAGAAATGAGGCAAGAGCACTTCGTTCTCGCTTGGATAAAAACTGCTGGTTTTCCAAAGAGACTTAGCTTGGGGATTGGACCGTATCTTTTCTTCTTCTCGTAGCTTTTATAATAGAGTTAGAGATTGGTCAACTTACAATTTGTTTGGAAGGTATAGTGTCAATGGTCTTTCTGTAACACTTTATATTCCTTCAACTTGATGAAAACAAATCATCATTGCATAAAGAATGTTTATAAGAGTTTTTAATGATGATATCATGGTAATGTTGAAACCGCGCTCCTGTAAGTTTAGATGCATCTGCTTGTTTTATCTACCTGATATTATTTTTACATAATGTTCAAGAAACTTGCTTCTTGGACTGTAGATTAACCTTTTCTAGCTTTTTCTCTCTTCTATTTTACGTTATATTTTATTTTACCCAGCGGTCATAAGACTTTACGGAGACCTCTATTTTTTGTAAACAGTTGCTAGTAGTTAGTCACTGCAAGCCCCTTAGGAAGGAGACACCCCTTCTCCCAAAGTTATAGGTTTATTTTTCCAAGTCCGTTAAAGAAAGTTGTCATGTACAAATATTCTCCGGATGGTACTGTATGCAGAAAGCAAAAAGAAAATGCTATACTTCAATATCAACAAGTCCACTTGAATTCCCCGTGCCAATGAGATTTTGCAGTTACAGTCCACATTTTAACCATAACTCAGCAATTATTAACCTTTACATATTCAATGTGCAATCATCGTTTGCAAGAAATAGGTAGTTATCAGAAAAGCACAAACAAGTACTTTTAAGGTTTAGATCATTCAAAAAACTCCTAGCTTGTTTCTTTTAAGTTATAACAGCTCAATTAAAATATTGTATAGCTCAAACTAACATGCCCAAAATCCGCTATAACAATTTTCTTTGATTATGATAGTAGTATACTTGACAATTGAAGCAGGTTCTCGTCCTTATCTTTTAAGACATGGTAACAGAAAAAACGTTCACCGAACTTGGATACAGATATACAAATAAACCGGATTATTATGACATTTAAGTGTCAGCACAAGCAGTAGCATGCAGAATATAAAGAATGCCAATATACTAGCTATATATTTACTATGCCTCAGGAAACAGGCGTTGGAATCCACCAGTTTTAGGGTTCACTGAGTATTTTTCTTTGCTCACGACTCTTTTCAGCAAGGCACTGTGATCCAATCAGAGATGTTAACCAGACTTGGTCGGACCTCACTTGTTCATCATCATCATTCCTATGCCAACTCCAAAGTGCATGAGTTGAGTTCATAATCTTGAGCTCACCATGACCGAAACTTGCTTCACGGAAGATTGACCATTCAGGCTCGGGTTCTCTGTACCTGTCAATAATTTGACAAGACTACTTAGATCCCATAAACAATGTGTTGAGGATGATAGAATAACTACCAGTCTACCATACAGGGCCTCTACAACCTAAATTTATAATGAGGAAACTATCTACAACAAAGATGAGTAAGCTGCCAATTACAAATAGAGTAGGTCAGTAGAGAGGTACGGGGAAGTAATATGGATTAACCTTAATCCCTAACTTCAAGAGCATTAATAAATGAAAAAGTAAATCATAAATGAACAAGAACACATAGGTTTATAGTGGTTCGCTCCAAGCTGTGAGCTATGTAAACTCGTCCCACAGACTTTTCACTATAATGAAGGAGATTACAATGTTTTCTCCCACAGAAAATGGCCCTCTTTCAATGTAGAGACTAGGTAGATCTGCGGTCAAGGGATAAGTGAACAATATAATTAGGCTTTGCATAGTCCACTAGAAAGATGGGCATAGTTGAAACTCACTCAAGGCACGTCTATCGTGTGACAATTTCATTTCCATTGTAGATACACGCAGCATAGAGAACAAAGAATTAATGTCTTTCAGTTCATTTAACATTACATTCTTTTAGTTATCTAAATGGGTATACATCTTATCAAGAGAAGACTTACTTGTGTGCTAAACCTTCTCTGTTTCCTCCATCACCAATAGTTATGTGGACAGCTCCACAAGGATCCGATTTGCCATTGTAAACACGTTTCTATTAAAGAAGTAACAGATATAAATTGGTAAAGTTCTGAAAGATAAAACTAATGACAGAAAGTCAGACACAAAACTAGTACATAATACCATACCGAGCGTTCATATGCATGAACATGGCCGGCGAAAACAATATCCACGCCAGCAGCATAAAGCAATGGCTCCATGGCAGCCATCATGTCATCGCCTTCACCTTGATGAGCGTTGTTACTGTTATACCATGGCACATGGAATAGAACAAGAAGCCAAGGTGTCCTTTCAAGATCCACATTTGAAAGATCGGCCTACAATTCAAGATTCAAGCTGGCTTTTATTGATATCTTCAATGCGAAAAATCAAGTGTAAAAATTGATCCTTCATGAGTAATCAAATGCAACTTTCTTTGACAGTGAAAAAAAGTGTTTTAATTCACGGGATAGAATGTTCTTCAGTGGAACCTTGAAATTGGTGCGCATGGACAAAAAAGACTTGTATGTTTTTATTGTTCATATTGTCTCAATTAGTTGGACTTGTAAGGAAAAAATCACTAGTCAAATCACATTATCTGTACATCTACACAACAGGCCATGAGAGTCACTGCCACATAATTATAACTGTGGCATTCCCTAATTATATTTAAGCTATGAAGCTTAACTATTGTATTACGTTCTATGAAAATTAGCGCATACAAATGTTCTGATAATATGATTTCTTTCCAGAAAATATGGAAGTTAACTAACCTTCAGCCAGTTATATTGATCAGAGTACTTATCATAATCTGTATATGAACCAAGCATGATAGTATGAACTCCCGCCACTTCAAACGAATAATACAGATTTGAACTGGATCCACTCTCCTCATACGGCATCTTCCATCTGGAATTATAGGATACAAACCCATCCTTCAAGATTGGTATGTTCTCCTTCTCATGATTACCTTGTGTCACCATCCAGGGTCTTGAACTTGCAAGTGGCTGCACCAGATCACCAAATGTGTCCCATTTATGTTGCATGTAGTCAGCGTAGGAAAGGTCTCCTGGGAGCAAATGCACATCGTATTTACACTGTTCTATGTGGCCTAAAGTTGACTTCGTCCATTCAGTCTGACCCAAATCACCTGCAACAGAAAACGTAATTGGGAATTGAGACGGTGGGGTTTTGAGCTGGAATTCAGGATCTTCTCCCCCACATCGGTAAAAATACAAGGTGTCATCTTCCAGCGGCCCAATGACGGTATGGTGTATCTTCCCCGAGCTGTACAGAAAATAACTATAACTAGTACTCTCTCCTTGAGCTTTGGAGCTGTAGTTTTTAGGTGATATACCGTACTCAACAATAGAAGGTGAAGATTTATCACTAGTAACCCATGTGACCCGAATGTGTTTATCCCCAGCGAAGGATATGTGAACCTGCAAATGACCATTTGTGAAACAAAGTTTAGAAAAATCAATCAGCCTTGGTACCTAATCGAGCAACTCCATCATACAAAATTCTTCGAATTTCTTTATTTTGAAGCATAAGATGCTCATATTGAACAAATCAATCTTGATCTTGTAAAATAGACTAACAGAAACTCCAACATACTCACCATATGACGATTTTCGAAACCGAATAAATCGAACTTTAATCTAGTCATTACAGGGTTTAGTCGAGCAATATTTCCTTAATTCTACAACTGCTAATGACTAAAATTCCTACACACCCCAATACCTTAGAATATTGCAAACCCGCATACTAAATATACTGCCTTTGAACACAATTAATCCACTCTCATTCAAGAATTGAGCAATCAAGATAAACCCCAACTAATTAATCATTTGAAACCCCCGAAAACAAATAAAGTAAAAATAAAATAAAAAATCAAGAACAATGAATCTTAAACAAATTTCAATTCTTTTCCTTAACCTCTCTTGTAATATTAACAATTGATGAAACAAACAATATGCCTTTTTTTTTTCTTTTTCTAAAGCGAAAAATGGGCAATACCTGTTGAGTGTGAGAGGAAGGTTTTGGATTCCATGGAAAATGAAGTGTTTTCCGAGGCGGTGGTCGGACATACTCTGTGGTGATGGCGGTGGCGGTGGCGGTGGCTAGTGCTAATACTAGTAGCACCACTATTATCAGCTTCTGTTCCATGATTTTTCCTCTTTGTGGGTAGTGGGTACCTCGTGGAAACGGTACTATTTGTAGCTAACAAAGAGATGCAGTGTGAAATAAGGAAATAATCAATTGTCTGCTTCGTGTATTCGATGATTTTTGTTAACAGATTGTTGGTTACTTGGTTTTTCCTGATTTGTCTGTTTAGCTTTTCGTTTCCGGACAAGCTATGAATAGCCCATGATCTATGCCGGATAACGCGGAACCTTTTATAACTTTTTGTTATATCTTCGTGCAAGTTGAAGAGTTGGTTTAAACCATGTTATTTTGATGTTATTTTGGAAGGATGTGTTCTAGAACATTAGTTTGATAAAGAATATGTGGTTGAAAAAGAAAGAAAAATTATTGATGTGATGAAAAATATTATTTTATTAGAAAATGTATGATTGAAAATAAATAAAAGAATGATAATAAAATTTTTAATGTGTATAAAATACGGACAAAATGTTCTAATGGGCACTAAACTTAGTATCATGTCCCGTCATTGTTCAATATTCATCAGGTGGATTGTTTGAATTGATGCTAAGGTGGAAGTTGGAATAATGACTTGTCTAGTTAATTCCTTCCAAAATAGTTAGACTTAGCTATGTCAACAAGTTGAGTCGCGAGTCGAAACTCAAAGCTTAGCTCGAGCAAAATGGGTTCGAGCTTTTTTGGGACCGAGTCGAGCCGAGTAAAAGCACGATAAAAAAAATGAGGCTCAGCCTGAGCTTTCGGATCGAGCCTTAGAGGGCCGGCTCGGGATTTTATATATATATATATATATATATATATATATATATATATATAATACAGTTGCAGCAAGCAGCTTTTACATTTAGTTTTTTTTTTTTTTTGTTGGAAAATTTCATAAGTAAGAGGTTTAGTTTTACACATTTCAAATTTAAGAGATAAGGTCTAAAATTTCAAATCTAATATTTTTTTTTAATTAATTAATTAAACATATATTTTATTAATTAAATATATTAAGATCACAATTCCATATAAATTGGTCACAAATTCCATATAATTGGTCATAAATCACAATTTTTATATGTCAAAAATTATTTTACGGTCATAATTCAAAAAATTTATAGGACACAATTTTTTTATCAGTCACAAATAAAAAATTGAAATGTTAAAAATTATTTTACGTTCACAATTCAAAATTCTTATATATTGCAATTTGATCATCAGTTACAAATAAAGAAATTTTATAAGTCACAAATTATTTTTCGGTCACAGATCAAAAATTTTATAGGCCACAAGTTATTTTACGGCCACAATTTGTTTATCGGTCACAAATAAATTTTTTTTATATGTCACAACTTATTCACCGACCACAAATCACAAATATTATAAGTCACAACTTAGTAGACAGACACAAATTAACAATTTTTAAGATTACACGTTATTTCTTGGTCACAATTTATCTTTTTCATTGGTCACATATTGTTTATTGGTAATAAATTAACTAATTTCATGATAACAATCAACCAAATAATTTGAAACCACAACTAACACTTGTGACCACCATCGCACCACTCCCTCTAATACCACTACTGCCACCTTTGACGCTAGAACCACCACCACCACCTCCCGACAAACAAATCAACACATCGCACAAAACACCACCACATTGTCACATCGTTCCACCACCACCTCGACAGACCCATCGTCGTGGCCGCCAACAAAACCACACCCACTATTCATCCACAGCAACCCAACCTTCGTCACCGAAAAATAATTTTCGTCACTGAGCGGCGAAGTTGAGTAGAGATTATGAGATTTTAATTAAAAAATCTTTGGCATCGTATTCTCATCTAATGAATCAACAACGTTGAGTGCCGGTTTCTTCATTAATCACTATTTAAGCCTTTCAGTTTCCCATCTTTTTCAATGGGAAACCTGAAGATTTTTAGATCTGCAAGAACGTCCGCTCAGGAATGAATTATTTAAGCCTCTCAGATCTGCAAGAACTATTTAAGCCTTTCAGCTTCAGGAGGAGATATTATACAGCTCGAGAATGAATGAATGAACGGATGGATGAATCCCAATTACTTTGGCATCATATTCTCATCTAATGAATCAACAAATAATTTTTAGTTACTTTGAGCAGAAGCTCACACTTCAGCCCTCGGCTTCGTCTTCGTCTTCGGTGCCCGTGGCAAAGCCAGTCCAATAGGCTCTGCCGGTGGAGGCGACACAATCGAAGCAACAACAGTTGCCGCCGACATCTTTCAAAGCTACTAGGATGCCTTCGAGGCTTGGATTTGGAAGAGATGGAGTACAGGGGAGGAAGGATAAAATTAAAGTTATATTTAGATAATTATGATTTAGAAAGAGGTGATAGATGAAATAAATAAATAAATTTTTGATTTTTGTATAAATAAAATTTGAAATTGAAACTTTAAAAATCTGGTTTTATGTAATTTCCTCTTTCTTGTGTATAAATGGGCAAGCCAGTGGCACCGACCGAAACGGCCCGGCTTGGACTTTTTTCGGGCCGAACCGATGAGCTTTTTTTCCATCCCTAGTTAGACCTCCGCCTACTCAATGTTATGTAATCGCCACATTAGAAAACTCCCCTCTCCCTCTAACTCACCCCCTCCACCCTACATTCTCCACTCTACAGTGACAGAGCCACCATGTCAACTACGGCGCCACCTTTTCGATCTTCACCAAGCTTCTCTGCTCAAAAACCACCATAAATTGCCATCCAATCTTCTAACAACTAAATCCAAAACGATGTTGGAAAAACACCCACTTTGTACACCAACTCATTCAAAAATCCCCCATATTCAAGGAGAAAATCTTGATTCATGTGCCTCGAAATCATGGGCGTGGACTCTGATGGAGCACTCTCCCAAATTTGTCTCGCCACACCGCTTCTTTGCATTCCATCAACGTCCCTCCTTCAATCCAAAGGCATCCATCAAAAGGATTTAGACAGAATCTTTAGCATGTGCCCCTAAATTCTAAATTCCAACATTAAAGCTGACCTTAACCCAGTTTTGATTTCATATCCTATGATTTAAAAGTCCCAAACTAGAATTTTAGAAAGGTGATAAATAAATGTCCAGACTGTTAATTTCCAGTGTAAGAAACTATAGGTTAAACCTGTTTTATTCTATCTTCAACGATTAGGCTTCAAAGGTATTCATTGGCTTATCAAGATCCCATTTTGTTAGTTTCCAGTGCCAAGAAGACGTTGATTCCTAAGCTGAGTTATTTAGTATCCTTAAGATTTTCGAAAGATGATGCAATCGGAATGGTTGTGCCGGATTGTTCACTTTCAACATAGAGAATAATTTCAAGCCTAAATTTAAGTATTTTGACAAGGAAATGATGAGTGAATTGGATGAAGTGATGAACTGAAGGGATTTGCACAGTATTTTACATTTAGTTTGGAGATGAGGATAAAGGCCAGGCACATGGAGGTTGTACAATGTGGAATTATGGTTAGTTTGCCATTGACATTGACTAAGTATGTGAAGAATGGTCGAGGCAAGCAGAAGGTCAAGGATCGACCGTCGCCTAAGGCCAATGTTATAAATGTGATTGTTGTAGGAATCGCAGCGGGGGGAGACTCGAACTCCGCTAGAAAGAGCCATGCGCACACATCCTATATCTCACCGGTTGGGAATTTCATCACTTAGTGGTACGTAGAGGCAATAGCCCCCACAACATTTAGCAGGGGTCGACCATAGATTGCATTATACACTATGAGGTCTTGACAACCAAAAAGTTAGTTAAGATCACCACACTTGTAGGGTGGGTACCCAACGTCACTGATAGCTCTACGACTCCTTCTGGTATCAATCGTTAAAGAGCACTAAAGAAGAGTTCAGAGCATTGATAAGGCAAGGGGATGGATGAGGGTGCTCAGGTGCTGAGGTTGAGTTGTGACCCAAGAGAATCGAAGATTTAACCACACCTAAAAGGCTGAGTTGTGACCCAAGAGAATCGAAGATTCAACCACTCCAAAGACACTCCAGAGAGCTCACTCACCAGTAAGATTTCTAAAGGAAATTGACGAAGTGTGCCGACGCACACAGCGAGCTCTATCTGTCGGGAAAACTTAGTTGAACATACAATTCATGTTCCAACAAAAGCTCTAACGCCAAAACACCGGCCAAAATTTCAGATGAACTGGACATATACTTAACCAAATTCCAAATGAACTGGATCAAATTCCAGATGAACTGGACATATACTAAACCGAATTCCAAATGAACTAGACCAAATTCCAGATGAACTGGACATGCTAAACCAAATTCCAAATAAACTGGACCAAATTTCAGATGAACTGGACATATACTAAACCAAATTCCAAATGAACTAGACCAAATTTCATATTACCAAAAGCTGAAGAAACTCCAAACAAACTGCAGAAACTGAGTTGTGGCCACCGGAATGTGATGCGACTTTGTAGGAATACATCCGAAAAGAAAAAAAAAAAGAAAAACAACATTGGTAGCCAGACGAGCGGCTAAAGGCCGCTCGCCGAAAACGAAATTCAAAGGTTAATTTGTTTAGGATCGAAACTGCTCTGATACCATGTGAAGAATATTATAAATTGTATATAATAAACTTGTTTCTATTACAAAGTAAAAGACCCTATTTATAGGGTTACAAATAACTGTAAAAGGAAATACACATAAAAGGAAATATTATGCAATCTACTACTAAGGAAAGTAATTCTACACTAAAAGGAAATATTATAATCGCAATCTTTGACGATCTTTGGAATCTTATTCAATATCCTTGACAATTTACAAGTCCCTATTCGATTATGGATATTAAAATGAGATTTTTAGTAGATTTTGATCAAAATTAGTGAAATATATGATTGAAAAGTTATGAAACTCATACATGACCCTTGTTTGACCACTATTTTAATTAGATTTTGGAAAAATGTATTTTGAAATAGTAATTTTTTTTTGAAAAATGTGTTGTAAAAAAAAGATTTTGAATTTACATATAAAATTATTTTATTAGAGAACGTGTAATTGATAAGAAGATAGAAAAAAATGAATTATAAAAGGAGCATGATTAAAATTAACCGTTGACTTTAACTTAAATTAAAATTTGAATTATAATCTGTGCCGACATATGTTAAAGTAAGACACTAAAGATCACGGACGAAGCCATACGATTGAAAAGAAAAAAACAATAATTGTGTGATCAAATTGATATTAAATGATAAATCGAATATAGGTAACTAAAATAAAAGGAACCTATAATTTAGGTAACATAAAATGATTAAAATAAAATAAAATAAAGCCCTTGTATGATGCAAAATATTTAGGAAAAATAATGTTTTAAATAGTTAACTTTCAGAGAATGTGTGGTTAAAAAGTAAGATTTTTTTTTTTAATTTACGTATATAATATTTTATTGGGTAAATGTGTAATTAAAAATGAGTATGTAAAAAAAAGAGTTCTAAAATAATAGTTATCAAACAAGGTTTCACGAGTTACATTTCTTCTTAACACAGAAAGGGATATCGTGCGGCAGTAGTCTGCTCCGCTAGACTACCTTCCGCTTTATCTCGATCGTGTCGGGACGAAAGTAAATTTGATCATAATTTAAAGAAAGCTTGCAATATAAAATTGAAATGCGTTGAAATGAACTTGATCATTCATTGATTGAAAGCTGAACATTACAATAGACGAAAGCAGGAAATTACAATGGCCAGTGTAGGGGGCAAACACTAGAAAGTTTGAAAATGCTTGAAAAACTAATACCCACTATAATAAACTTCGAAACAAAAATACAGCTGACTGGAGTAGACGTCTTTATGTAGAAAAATCATACTAAAATTTTCTACTTTCTATCTATTTAAATAAATTATTTACAATATGCGGTCGAAGTTGGGCAAACTACGGCTGCAATAGGATCACGGGGCTTAAGCAAAGCTGGGGTCCGTGACATTTTCCCCAATTTGCTTTAGTGACGTCCTCGGAGCCATTGATTATTCTTCTCATTGTTGCATCTGCTCCATTTAACCAAGTACTCTTAAAGATATTTCCTAGAAGCTCGAGTAGTTTGGTAGCCAAGAATCTTTTCAGCAACCTTCTTTTCTAATATCTTCAATTTAAACACTGGTTGCTTTATATCTACAGACTTCTTGTACTATTTTTGATTGATATCTGTAGTATGGATGAGTAACGGTTGCTGGCCAGTAGTAATTTCAAAATGACTCTTATTGAGAGAACTCTTTTGAGCATTAAAACTAGGGGTGGGTGTGGATTGGGTTGGGTCGATTTTTCCCCCAACCCATACCCAACCCAACATGGTCGGTTTGATATAAATTCAACCCAACCCAACCCATGTAAAGATTGAAACCCAACCCAACCCAATCAAATGTCGGTTGGGTTGGGTTGGGTTGGTCGGGTTAGGTTGGGAGTTGAGACGACCTATCAACAAATATTAAAGTCACCAAAGTACTAAATTTAAAGCAATATTAATATATTGGGTTAAAGAGAGATGTATTGGAAAAGAGATATCATCCAAAATCACAGCCAATGTTGATGATTTGGTGAGACGACGCCCGCCGCGTGAGAGAAATGATGGAAGATATGTTAGAATTTTTTTTTTGTCTCACTTTTTTTTTTTGACCGGATCTCTCACTTTTATTTAATTTTAGTTTGGCAAAGTTTTTTAGTTTTTTAATTAGCGGGTTGGGTTGGGTGGTTTTTGTCGGGTTGGATGGGTTAACCCACAACCCGACCCAACCCCGACCAACTTAACCTTGCAAACCAACCCAACCCAAGAAAAAAATGGAAAAAACTGACCCAACCCGGTTGGGTTGGATCGGGCGGGTTGATCGGGTTGGGTGGGTTTTTGCCCACCCCTAATTAAAACATATCCAAGCCACATCCGAAAGTTTCACCCAAATTTCATGCGAAGCAGAGGTAAAGTGCTGAAAATAGTCTCCCAGCATAAAACTGAACTGCTCTACTTGTCCGTCTGATCTTTGGTGAAAACTAGAATTCATGCTCAAGGTTGAACCAAGAAGTTTGAACAACTCGGTCCAAAATATGCCAATAAATCGAGAATCTCGATCATTGACGATAAGCGGTCCCCAGTATTTGACAATATGTTTGAAGAAGAGTTTAGCTATCGTTTCGGCTGATATATACTTGGGCGTTGTGCCGAAAGTTGAATCTTTAGATAAACGGTCGACCCCGATGATGATAGTGCCAAAGTCTCCAACTCTTGGCAATCTACCAATGTAGTTCATCAATCTATTCTCGACTGATCTATTCATGATGGAAAGGGGCTCCAGTAAGCCTGCCTTTTTCTGAAGATCTACCACATTTTGCTGACGAACAAGACAAGTTTTTCCATAACTTGCAATGTTGTCCCGTCTTTGATGCCAGTAGTATGCACGTTGTAGTAGTGCAGAAGTGTACTTACGATAGTCCCACTTCCCAACACTCCTCCCAATTGTTTCCGAAATTCTTCAAGTCTCGACCGAGCCATATGGTATGGTGCCTTGGTGGGAGGTTTGGCACCCGGAACAAGTTCAATTTCACGATCAATTGCCCTCCTTAGTGGCAATTTCCTTGGTGACTCATCCGGCAAGCCGTCTTCAACTTCCTTAGGCGTTGTGATAGGCTTTGGAATAGAGCCAGTTGTTTCTTCAATATCCTCTACTTGAAGAGTGTACAAGAATGAGGGTTCATTCCTCTTAAAACCCTTACTGAATTGCATGGCCGATATGCCCTTCTCGCATGTTTTTCCAACCTGTGTTGGGATAATGAATGGTTTACTACCCATCATTATTAAAGAGTAGGAATGCGGCAACACTGCTATCTTTGTATCCTGTAGAAGTTCCAATCCCAAAATGAGCTTGAAATCATCCATATGAACTGCCGACAAATTCGTCCTTCCTTCGAAGAGACATATTCTGATCGACACGGATTTTGCTAATCCCGCTATTGGTTGAGCAGCGGAGTTGATAGCTTTAACTTTTCCTTTTAACTCTTTCCAGAGCAAGTCTAAGTCGCTCTACTTCGGCACTTGCGAGATAGTTGTGGGTAGCACCGATATCTATTATAGTCTTAATTGGCTTTCCATTAATCTTCACATCAATGTAGATTAGGTCTTTCATCCTACAAGTGCGAGCATTCGATTCTTCCATCTTTGGCTCATTCGAGGGAACATATTCCCTTTTTGTCACTCAGTGTAATAATGTATTGCATCGATGTGAGAATGCACCAACTACATCCTCACCCCCTTCAAAGTCGGTGTCACCATGACAGCTAGCTTGTGGGGTATTTTGCTTTGAACTTGAGCCCTCAATTGCTAGTTGACAGTATGCATTCACCATCCGTTTCTGAGGACACTCCGCCACCCGATGTGGTCCTTCACATAAAAAGCACTTCAATTTAGGAGCGACATCCGATCTGCCCTCCTTTGCTTTTCCATGGTTCCAGTTGTCACTGGTACTGTCGTTGTAGTTTCCTTGACGGCCATTTTGATAGTTTCCCTACCAATTACTCTGGCGGTTGCCCTGATAGGCTCCTCCCCCATTTTGAGAGTAAAGCTCTCCCCCATTTGAGTTCGATCTGAGTCTGAAAGGTCTCTTTCCACCTTCAACAGACTGACTATTTCCTGATGGTCGATCCTCTCTCGATTCCGGTTGATAATCACTTACACATTCAGGAGCTCTCATAGCTGTGCTCAAGTCGATGACCTTCTGTCTCTGAAGTTCCGTGCGTGTCCACTGTTTCAACCCTTCTATGAAGGTGAATAGCTTATCATTTTCCGACATATCTCGAATATTCAGCATATGTCCTGAAAAGGCTTTCACGTACTCCCTGATGGAGCTTATGTGTTTTAGTTCTCGTAAGGCCCGATGTACCTCATATTCCACATTATTTGGGAAAAACTGATATTTGATTGCTTCATTGAGAAGATCCCACAAATCTATTCGGACCATGTTGGCCTGAATATCAGCATACTTTGTTCGCCACCATAGTTTTGCATCCCCATCTAGATACATGGTAGCTGTTGTAACCTTTCTCGCTTCGTCTTTGATCGAAGCCGCAAGAAAATATTGTTCCATGTCGAACAAGAAGTTCTCAACTTCTTTAGCATCGCGTGCCTCTCCATAGGTACACGGTTCTGGAACTCTGAGCCTATGCACAGGCTCTTGTGCGGTGGTTTGCCCATTGTCAACCGCACGTTGAAGCACTAGTAATTGAGCTCTCAACGCTCTCATCTCATCCTGCAGATCAGATATGATAGCAACAGCTTCAGTCATAGCTACGCAAGCCTCTTGGCTTTCATCTAGTTGGATGCATAATTCCCGAATTTTCGTCTCTGCCACCTCGACCTTTTCTCCTAAGCCCTCCATAGCAAAACACAACCTAGTGTTTGTCATCTCAAGCGCATTCAAACGTTGTTTCACGTTCCTCTTTTGAACATCTACCACCTATGTGGTGTTCGAGGAATTTGGATCTTGATCAATAGCTTTCTTATCAAGGGTCTTAAGCCGCAGCTCTGATACCAACTTTCACGAGTTATCTTTCTTCTAAGCACAGAAAGGAACACCATGCGGCAATAGTTTGTTCCGTTAGATTACCTTCCACCTTATCTCGGTCGTGACAGAATGAAAATAAACTTGATCACAATTTAAAGAAAGTTTGCAACATGAAATTGAAATAAACTTGATCATTCATTAATTGAAAGATGAACATTACAATAGATGAAAGCAAAAAATTCCAATAGCTAGTGCAGGGAGTGAACACTAGAAAGCTTGAAAATGTTTGAAAGACTAATACCCCTATAATAAACTTCGAAACAAAAATCTAATTGAAGAGAGTAGACTTCTTTATGCCGAAAAATCATACCAAAATTTTCTAATTTCTATCTATTTAAATAAATTATTTACACCGTGTGGTCAAAATTAGGCAAATTACGGATGCAATAGGATCACGGGACTTAAGCAAAACTGTGACCTGTGACACAAGGGCTAAAAATTAAAGACTTCATTGTAATTAAAATGTTAGTAGATAATAAAATTTGTAGTGAATAAAATTACCTCATTCGATATAAATGTCACCAAGAAATACAAAACTGTTCAACCAGAACCCTAACTGAAGATAAACTAAACCAAATAAGTATACGTAATTCAGCGAATGTCGTGTGTTCTCTCTATCACACATATCATATTTCTCCTACAACTAACTAAAACCCAGTTTTTCCCGAGCAAACTTCAAAACAAGGGGGTACAAAATACTTCAGGGGTGCATAGAACTCAACAGCTTAAGAGCCAGCGCCTCTTGCTCTGCTAGAGTAACAGGGTCGGCACTGACAGTATCCTTGTTTTTCTTCCTCACACCATCATCACTGTCACTGTCAAAATAGATTTTGCCTTTTTTCTGGGCCTTGTGAGTGTTTGCTTCTCTATCTGAACTGGAGAGATCATCCTCACTCCCAACAGCATCCTCGTCATTGTCTTCCTTCAATCTCTTCCGCTTCATTTTTTCCTTTAATCGCTTTTCTTTCCGACGTTGATGGTCCAAGGCCTTATCTTCCTTGTCCACCCTCTTCATCTCTTCCCGCAACTCTGCATATCTCTGATTTACTGCAAAAAGGGAGAAAAAACAAAAGTCCAAGTCAAATTCACTAAAGGTTTAATTTTTGCTAAGATGTAATGTCGAATTCCCCCAGTCATAAAAAAGGAAGACTATGATTCTCCGACAGCTTTCTGTGTTTTGTAGCTCGTTTGGCAAGGTGGCGTGTACAAATTGGACATTTATTAGAAAAGCAAAAAGAAGTCTAAATTACTATCTATCATAGTGTCCAATCCTATCCAATACAGCATAAACACACTCTTTTCATTCTGATACTGATTACTTGTTTGGTCCTCATTATTTCCAAAATGCCTCGCACATTCAATTTCAACCATATTCTTCAATAAAAGAATATTACACGTATATTCAAATTTTTTCTATATTTTTTAAGCATACATTCTCCATCAAATTAATATTTCAATATGCATTTTTTGCGAAAAAAAAAAAAGGGATCAATTACATGTCATGATATACCCTACGATAAAATATACCTTTTTCTTTGTCTAGCCAAACAGAATCAATGCTGCTCTTTGTGTCAGATAATTTGGCAAGTGGGGGTAAAGTGTTGCCTTCCTCATCAAATACAACCCTAGTACCTGCAGGCCTATGGACATTGATCTTTAACTTCTTCTTCTTTAAAACCCTCGTTGAAGGCCTGCAGAAACAGACACAACAGAAGCCAACTCAAAATTTGGGAAGTGGAAACCATACGATGTCAATGCCAGCAAGGAGCAACAAAGTTGACCACCTCTATAATGTGGAAATGATTGTAAATCGACTGAAAAGACACTACATTCACTAATTGAGACATTTTCAAATAAAATCCATGCAGGACAGGTAATGAATGAATATGAAGGAAGAGGCAGAGTGAATCAGTACTGCAAGACTTTTGCCTAATCTCTAGCAAACGTATAAGCAGCAAACCACTAGTAATTTCTATTTCACCAATTATTTCTTTAATCATCTCTTAAAATTGAGAATGATAAGGAACCCATAGAAAAGGTTCCAAATAAGAAAAATAAAAATAGCACATTAACTCACAAAGCATCTCCGATGTCAGTTGCCTTTCCATCCCCATCAAGCAGATTATCCTTCTCTAGAAGAAAATTATTATCTACTTCCACTTCCTCGACTCTTCCAGTCCTCGGACTTTCACTTGGAAGTTCATAAGTGTTCTTATCAGCAGTACTTTCTGGCACACGAGAGGGCTCTTCGGACAAGTTTTCTCCCTTAACTTTCTGCTTAAGAAATCGAATCTTGGGGGTCATAGGAAGGCCTAATGATGCAGCGAATTCGTCTATTGAAAGCTTTGTTACATCGAAAACCTCCTTATCCTTGTTTTTATGTATAGACTTCAAATAATTTTTAAAGGCTTTCTGAGCCAGACTCTGCAGATCTGGGTACTTGACTAATAATGCCGACAACAGTCCAGAAACAGTTTGCAATCTTTTTACATTTGCCTACATCAACGTAAGAACACAGAGTCAACTTAAAAAGAGACTCAAGATGCAACATGAAGTAAGAAATCTCAAGATTATGAGTTGATCGATGTCTTGAGCTGCTCTTTTTTATCTCAGCCATCTTCCTCAGCAAATAATACAAAGAGTATGTTTGGTTGTGCATCATTGTAAGTTAAGCCCACTTTCAAGCTAATTATTTTGCCAAACATGGAAAAGAAAGTTTTAAGCACAGCCAATCGTGCTCAAATTAAGTTCATAAAAGACCAGGAAAGATTCATTTTGAGAAAGACAGATGCACCTTAGTAGACCGTATAGGTATCTTTTTCTCTTGTAATTTGTCGAGCATCTTTATTTCTGAAGGCGTGAGGAATAGAACAGCTCTCCCACCAGATAGGTAGCGAGCAGTACGCCCTACTCTATGTATGTAGGTATCAACATCTTCTGGGCAATCTACCTAGAAGTGTGAAGTCAATTAAATCATAAACCTGAATTCTTGACAAGTATTTTACAAGTGAAACTTCTGTACAATCTTTATCACTCCAATATTGAAGATTTTCTTTTTAACAAGCTAGCAACAAACCTGGACAACCCAATCAACATTCTTATTGAAATCAAGCCCTCTTGAAGCAACATCAGTGGCGAACAAAACTGAAGTCTTTTCACAAAATTGAGAGTATATCGCTGCCCTTTTCTCTTGACTCATCCTTCCATAAATAGATTTCAATGGGATTCCTGGCCGCAGTTTCTTAAATACTTCAAAGAAGAATCTTACCTGTTTGTACCACAAAGCTTTTAAGATAAGCAAGTATGAAGAGGCTTCAGCAGGTCATAAACTTAAAGCTATGAGAAACAAGTGAATAGAAAAAGAAAGAACGTAAAGTTAAAATACACACAAGACCAAAAAGTACAACAAGAAGAAAATTAGTATCATCGAGAAAAAGTTATATGTTGCCTAGGGGTATTAAATGATTTCTATCAAACTGGCATTTTCACTTTCATGCATGCCATCAAGGTGCTTCGATCAATTTAATTCATAATATGCACCTGTGCCCCATCCTTATTCCTTACACCGTATGCCTACCCCCAGACATAATAAGGCAAGGGCAAAGAGAAGGCTTTCAATTAACCAAAAAATTACATCAACGCACAAAACTTTATCTTACTTGTGTAATTTCAACAGCTTAGAAGCTGTCTAACTATGAACCGAAGAAAATTCAATCAACCTCCTTTTCCAAAGACAATAATAAGTAAATTTTGACACGCTGCCTGGTTTGGTCCACATAAAAGTTAATATAAGACGATTCGATGAGAGGTTCAAGTTTGACTTGACAGAAAACCAAAAGCGAATGTAGAAATATAGGATAATTTTATCAACATCTTTCCAGCTCGATCATTGGCTTTGAATGAAAGATGACAATGAAAGATGAGGTTACCTGCTTGACGCTTGAAAGGAATACCAATATCCTTGAGTTGAGATGAGTCTTCACAAAACTCCACAACATGTCTATTTTTTGGTCAAGAGGAACAACAATTGCAGTTTGTTGTAAGAGATTTGGAGTAGCGGTTGAAGATTTCTCGTGCACGCTTATGTATTCTGGATCTTTCAGACTGAGTCTTGCAAGGTCTTGAACTGACTTTGTCTGAGTTGCTGAAAACAGTAACGTTTGTCGCTGCTTTGGTAACTGAGATATTATTGCATTTACTTCTTTCTTAAATCCCACATCAAGAATACGATCTGCCTCGTCGAGAACTAAAACCTGTTAACTGGCCAGAAATTTACACCAGAGTAAGATAATCATTGGCTCTGAGCAAAAAGATTCAGATAGAAGAAAATGAGAACTAGCCCCTGTTTGTCTTTCTTTTCTTCAATAACTTTTTTTTCTCAAACTCATTTTCAACCCCACATTCTCTAAAAAATCACTATTCCAAAAATCATTTTCCCCCAAAAACTCTTTATAAAGGGAGTCAAACAGAGGCCTAATTATGTTGATTATTGCACATAAACCTATGTAAAGGATCCGCCATAAAAGGTTTATTTCCTTGATGGGACTCTTCTGACTTCGTTGATACCAAAAACAGAAAGGAAAAACTTTACTCAGCCTACAAAAAGAAAAAGATCTACCCTATCTCCATATTCTCCACGATTTATAATATCATTTATCACAGAAACACAGAAGTATGAAAAAGTAAATGACAACATGCCAAAGAAATAGTTACAACAAAAGAAAGCTAAAAAAGAAAAACAAAAGAAGACCTGAAGCTGTGAACAATCAAAATTTGGTGTCTCATCCATGTGCTGGAGAAGCCGGCCTGGAGTGCAGACCAATATGTTCAACTCATTAACGCGCTCTTTCTCTGTGTCGACGTCTTTACGGCCACCAATTAGAAGGCCAGCACTAAAACCATGATGCCTCCCAACAGATTTTAGTACTTCAAAAAGCTGACCAGCTAGTTCCCTTGTGGGAGACATGATGATGCAACCAACCCCATCCTCTGGACCCCATCGAGCCCTGTATAACTTCTCTAAAACCTGAAGAAGAAAGAAGACATGGCATAAAGTGTTTCATACTTCTCAATGTCAATTAATATAATTAATGTGTATAATTACAAGTGCAAGGAATGCATAAAAAATGCAGTCAAATTTCGCCCAAAAAATAGCATCATTAACATGTTTTGGACCGTAGTCATAAGATCAGACATTATCCATGAAAAGCATTAGTCCAGTTCAGCCGCATAAGAAATACAATATTCTATATCATACACTAGTCTCTGGTTGCTCATATCCCTGAATTTAACATATCTCATTCACGATAAATACGGTCCTCTTGTTAAATAACAGCAATACCAACTTATGCAGTTTCCTGTCACTGAAGAAGGCATTTCACATAACTAAATTTAAAGACCTAAATTCACTCAAAACTTCTATTTTTTTTCTCCTAGAATTTCAAATATCAAAACCTCATTGGCACTAGAGGGAAATCAACATAATTTCTCAAAATAGTTGCTGCTCTGAAATACCATGGACACACAGGACTGCATGTTTTTGTAAAGATTCGCTTAAAAAACAGAGAAGTTTGTTGTTTCATATAAAGGCTTGGCACCTAGTTATCTTTATTTAAGTCGGCCTTACTCGGGCTAAGTTCAAGCAAAGATCAGTCCTTTAAGCTAAAAGCTTAAGTGATCAACTAGAAGATACCACCTTCCCCAATGAAACTTCTTTCCCCAAAGATTAACACCTTGAAGAGTCAGGTCACCAAGCTCCAAGAAGAAATTAGGTAATCAGCCAAAAAAAAAAAAGACAATGTAACCACGGTAAACAAGCAAGAAGAACAATCAATATCAAAATACATTCCACAATCGAATTATTTCCGATAATTTCAAACCAGGCACGCACCGGAATAATAAAAGCTAGGGTCTTTCCAGACCCAGTTTTCGCAGCGCCAAGGATATCGCGGCCGTAGAGCGCGTGTGGTAGCGATGCCCTCTGAATATCAGTCATTCTTAAGTACTTGGATTCGGCCAACCCATCTTTAGTTCTCTTGGACAATGGTAAATGGCTGAATTTTTCAACTCCAGCGTATCGAGAAAACGAGCCGTCCAAGAGTTTACCAATTCGAGACTTTTCAGGTAATGGAGATAAGGAGAGAGGGTTGGACCCGGAATCCGGTTTGCCCGACTCGATCCATGACTCGATGAGTTCGATTTCTTGGAGCTCTGAATGGCGTTTCTGGAGCTTGAATTTCTTAGATTTAGCGGGTCTTCTCATTTCTTCAAGAGGTGGAATGGGGCTTTCTGAGTCTGGATTGTAAACTCTGAGATTTCGAGAGAGGGAATGGTGAGGAGGATGCAGGGTTTAGGTTAAAAAAACCCTAAATCCAGCATCATATATGGGATACTTTTTAAAATATCCTTGTGAAAGCAACCGTTTTACACTTTGTCCATTTTTTTTAAACATTCACCACAATAGCCGTTTTGAAGTTGAATGACAAAATTACCCTTAAAATAATATACAATTACAATTATATGTTAATGTTTAAAGACAATAATACCATTTTTTAAGTTATAAAAAAGGTCAAACACTTCCCACTTAAAATTTTAAAATCAAATCACTTTCTTTATCGATTTATTTCAACACAGATAAAAACAGTTTCATTTTTCATCTGTTTCAAACTTGAAAACAGACAAATTTATCAAACGATCAACAAGTAAATATTATTCACAGCCATCAGCGAAATCGGTAAGTATATTTACGTATTTTTAATTGGGCTTCGATGAAATTATAATGTACATTTTATTAATTTTTAAATCTTTTTTCTATGTATATGAAAAATTTATGTTCTTAAATGGAACTATATAATTTTTTTAATAAAAACGAGCAAAAAATTTCACTTGTATATGAGATTTTTCAGACAAATTTTATGATATACAGAGAAATCGCACGCCCGGACGTGTGGGCCCGCACGACCGGAAGTCCGGGCGTGCGGGCCCGTACGCCTGCACGTCCGGGCAGCACACCCGGACGTGCGGGCCCGCACATCCGGAAGTCCGGACCCGCACACCCGCACGCCCGGACGTCCGGGTTGAAAAATTTTCGTTAATTTTTTTTTAACAAAATATTTTGTCTGATGCAGCAAATATGGCATCGGTGCAGTCCCAGTTCTTCACTTTGGTGAATTTGAAGAGGATGTAAATGGTCAATGGGCCTGGAAATGGACAAGTGAAATATATGGCACAATTCCGATTTTAATAACATCGAGTACGTCGTATGCAGAAATGTACAGTGAGATACATAATATGCTCAATGTCGATCCCGCCCAATACGATATGGAATTGGATTTCTATGGAACAACGAACATTCATCAATTCCAGTTCCACCTGTAAAGGTTACATCTGAACATTGCATGAAGACTCTATTTGCATTGAACCAATTTCCCATGACTACTCCTCTCTGCGTAAATTTAGTGAAAAAGAATGTCCCCGATAGTGAACATGAAGAGCTCGATGGAGGGGATCGTAATGTGAATGATTTTTGGAACACAGTGGAGATAGCTCGTGAGGATGATGTGGTTATTCCCGATACAGTGGTTCCTCACCTCACCAATACGCACAGGATTCCCTCGATGATTCATTCCAACGAGAATGAAAATGAATTTACGAATGAGGATTTGATTGCTTTATCCCATCGAAGACATGGGTCGAGTTCACAAGATGGGATCAGTACACGTACTTCTAATTGTTCCCGTAGAGTTCCAGATGATGAAGATGTATATGTCGAGCAACTGTTCGAAACAAAAAAACATTTGCAGGAAGCAGTGCATCGGATTGCTTTAAGAAACAATTTTGAGTTTAAAGTTAAAAAATCGGACAAGTCAACGTACACAATTGTCTGCATTGACGACGGTTGTCACTGGCGTTTGCGAGCGACAAAAATGGACACGAATGAGTGCTTTGTAATTCGTAAGTATGCACGGGAACATACTTGCGAAGTGGGTATTCGTCGAAATGATCACAGGCAAGCCCGAGCATGGTTCATTGGTCGACAAATAAAGGACAAGTTTCAGGACCCACGAACGATCTACAGACCTTCGGACATCATCAATGACTTCCGACGAGATTACGGGGTGGTCATGAGCTATCAGAAAGCCTGGAAGGCCAAAGAATGCGCATTGGAGGACTTAATGGGTTCGGCCGAGGAAAGTTACGCTAAATTGGCCAGATATTGCCATAACATGGAGAAAACTAATCCTGGATCAGCATTTTATATTGATACGGAGGATGGGAATCGCTTCAAGTATTTCTTCATGGCCCTTGCACAGTGCATTCGAGGATTTCGTACGGCAATGCGACCCGTAATTCTAGTCGACGGTACAACCCTGAAGGCTAGATACGAAGGTAAGTTGATTATTGCTACTTGTCAAGATCCCAACATCCAAATTTACCCTCTTGCGTTCGGTATAGTCGATGGAGAGAATGATTTAGCGATGCGTTGGTTCTTTACGAAGTTGAAAGAAGTAATTGGAGACGTCGAGAACCTTGCATTTGTAACTGACCGGGGGCAGTCAATAATAAATGGTATCGCCGAAGTCTTTCCCGAGGCACATCACGGTTATTGTATGTACCATATACAGGGCAACCTTAAGACGAAGTTTCGGGGCAGTGGCATCGTTCCATTGTTTAGGAGAGCTGCAGAGACATACAGTTTTGAAGAGTTTGAAAAGTTCATGGTCGAAATAGAGTGTAAATCACATGCTGCATGGGTTTATCTAACAGAGATGGGGATCGAACATTGGGCTCGATCACACTTTCCAGGACGTCGATACAACATGATGACGTCGAACAATGTTGAGTCGCTCAATGCGCTATTCAAGAAAGATCGAGAGTTACCAATTCTCGCAATGATTGAGCAAATTCGTAACAAGCTGCAGCAGTGGTTTCATAACCGACGTGAGGAATCCCAAAATTGCACAAGTGTGCTCACTCCGGCTCAGGAAGATAAGATCTTCAAAACTCTAGAGGTTGCGAGGAAGGTATTGGTGGAACCACTAGATCAGTTTCGCTTCTCCGTGAGATGTGGCAGTAATATCGGGTTCATCGTGGACTTGAATGATAACACATGCACATGTAGAAAGTTTCAGTTGGAGAGTTTTCCGTGTATGCATGCGGTGGCAGTGGCTATGCATAGGGGATTTCCTCCGCACACCTTATGCAGTCATTATTACATGACTGATTATTGGAGATCGGCATATGCTGAAACGATATTTCCTCTACCAAATGAAGTCGAGTGGGAAGTTCCCGACCACATTCTTCCACTTAATAATTTGTTGCCACCCATAGTGGGATCACGTGCTCCGGGACGTAGACGGACGTCTAGAATACCATCAACTGGAGAATTTCCTCGACCTCGTAAGTGCGGCAGTTGCAACAGGGCATACTCGTCAATTTTGTACAAGTCAGACTCATCTACATAACAATTCAACGGATGTGTAATATTATGTAATAATTTAATTTTTATAACGAAGTAATATGTTTTTGTTTTTATTTATTGTCATTAAATATTCAACATAATTAATTGAATATTAAATTATATATAGACGTGTTAATTCATTTAATATTTAAATTAAGAACTAACGATAACAATATTTACATTTTTTACAATAAAAGAATAATGTCAACAGCACTAAGGATCACATTTGGATTCATACAAATCGCAAGCTAACTTCAACCTGCACATGTCTATCAAATATTGATTTATTGGACTAATGTTGCGATCAATGCTCAAAAACTCTATGTACTTTATTGCGAATATACCACAATCGCCCCTGCAAGCAAATATAATATATTAGTTCGATAACATATAATAACTAAAAACTAAATTTTCAAAATAAAAAATTGTAAATTCTTACGATACTCCTTGTCTCTCCGTCGTCGTGTTCCGTTGAATGGTTAATCTGTCATTTACTTGAATATTCGCTTGTCTAGCCATCATAGGAATAATCACACTCATCGGCTCTAGTATACGCTGCAACACGATAATCAACATATTATATTCAATAAACATACCATATCCCGATCAACGATGGACTCGGGCATATGATCATCTGATGCGGCCGAGATAGACAAGCAACGCATGTAACTCTGACCTTCCTCCTCTATCGACGGGGTCAACTCAGTGAGGACTTCAACCTAACATATTGACGTTTTACCGAGTTAATGACTGCCCACGTACAATATAAATCGAAAAAATCTAACCAAATACGTACCTTAGGATCGTCGAGGAGAGCTGATATTTGTTTACCAAATGGCTTGTCATGTGCTCGCCATTGATAAATTCGAGGGCAGCACGTCTCCACTCTCTTAGCATACTGGTCAGCCAATATGGGGACAGTCTCGTACATCCATATCTGCAACATTTACAATTATCATATATATAATTTAATAACAAAAATAGATAATTTATTGTGTTCAACATTTACCTGTAATGCCAACGGCAGGCCATATGCATCATACTTGCGCTCGTGTCTACCCCCCTTAGGCATCGAATAATCCCTTCTGAAGTGTCGTAAGGTATCCGCAAAACATCGTTGCCGCCAAGGATAGCTGTTGAAGGCATCAATGTCATCAACAATCTCCAAATGAAAAAAGTCGATCAACGTCTTCTTGTGATGACACCTGAGTACGCTCTCGACGATAAGCACCATACCTAGCTTCAACCTGTCAGACATATTCTCGCATGCCCTGACTGCATCTAACAATTGCCCAGGAGTGACCGCCGCCTGCCCGTGAAAATATTCATTCAATAGCCTATTGTTCTTCGGAATACGGGCCTGTGCTGCATCTTCGCCTGTACACATCAATCCGGTGATCATGGCAAACTCAAATATAGAAAATTTAACCACCTTGCCCCCAAGATTGAAATGAAGTTCATCTCCGTCAACCGGCTTGAGCAACCGACATAGCAACGCATCGAGTATCTGCCCATAAAATTGTACGTTGCGCAATGAATACAATGGTCATAAGCAGGACCGCCTCAATATATCCGCGTGCTCTTCGTCGAGCAAATCTAATACCACTGTAAAAATAGCAAAGTTACAGTTCGCTGTAACTTTGCCAGAAATCTGTCTCACCACATCGTCCAACTGATAATTCATCCTACAAAATTTCAAACGTTAGCATCATGTACAAGATATAATAGACAAAACATATTATGAGAAAATTAAACTATATTCACTACTATCCGCAATAATCAGTTGAGTATCAAATTATTTCTTATTTTAATCGTCAATTGAATATTTTATTAATTTTTATATAATATTTAATTATAATTAATAGAATAGTAAATAAACAATCAAATATTTAATAGTTTATTATTTATAACTAAATAAATAATATTTTATATTTTACACACTCTTTATTCGTGAATTTTTCAAGTTGTTTACAAAATAAATTTAATTGCTTATGTAATATTTATAAATTGATTTAACAATAAATATCAAATATAATTTAAACAATAGAATAATATTTCATTATTAATAACATATTTAAGTATCATTATTAATAACATATTGAATAAACATTTCAAAGAAACCATTTATTTTGTTTATTTAATATTTTGTGATTTATTTTGACATAAACAACTTGTAACTAAATAGTAATCAAATTATTAAAATTTACAAATTAAATAAACTAATAAATAAATAAATTTCAATTATTATTTTTTATTTAAAGTTTTATAAACAATTTCAATAAGTAATTTAAAATAAATATTTTAAATCGTTTATTTTTTTTTGTTCGTAAACAAATTAAATAAGTAATTTAAAACTCTTTAATTTTTTTTATTTAATATTTCATTGTAAAATAATAGTTTATAATATTAATTATAATTAATTGAATATTAAATAAACAATCCAATATTTAATATTTTATTATTAAATAATATTTTATATTTCACAAAATTAAATATCAAATAAATAATATTTTTATTAGAAAAAAAAACGGGCCAGATTGGGCCATCTGGGCCGTCTGCGACGGCCCAGATGGCCATCTGGCAGATTAATTCTGGGCCCAGACGACGTTTGGGCCCAAAATGATCGAGAGAGACGATGGTCTCTCTCGGTCAGTCCGACGCCGGAGATCGCCATTTCCGACGATCTCCACCCCAAAAATTGACCCCAACACACATATTTCATTCATCTAAACCCTAAATCAAAGATTTACAAGTATTTTTCCGAAAATAATCAACAAAAATTCAAAAACTTAGAACTTTCTTTAAAAAATTCGTATATACACTAACCTTCTTCGATAGAAAATGGCGGTCTTGGAGTCCGGGCGTCGATTAGTCAACCTCGTCGGTGGCGTCGGCGTGGAGTCGGCGTCGGCTTCTATCTTGGTCTTCCAATGGCGAGGGTAAATATGGTAAATGATTTTTACAATTCAGCTTTTATTAGTTTTTTTTTTTTTTTTTTTAATGTGGTCAACGGCTATTTTGGAAAATGGGCCGGGTCATCCGGGTATTTTCATGTATTTCCTCCATCATATATAGAGAAAATTGCATTGAGGTCCATTTTTGCCCATTTACAAAAATGTCACTTTTTAAAAGTTTTTTCAAGATCGTCAATTATGGACATTTTTGCTTCTTTACATAATTTAAAAAAAAAAAATTCCATTTGTTAACCTACGCCTCCATGAACCCAACAAAATATAGAGAGTAGAGAACAAAAATCCCAACTCCGATAGGTTAAGCCTTCAGCCAAGCCTCATTTCTCTTGTCTTCCAGCATTCCACCCCAACAAAATAGAGAGAGAGATAGAGGAAAAAATAACTCCCGACTCCGGTATGCTGTGTCGTCGTGAGGCTCGCTAGTGAAGGCTCAAAGTAGAAGCAGCATATGCCTAAGATGGAGCTCACTCTGCTTTGGTGAATATAGCTCGAAATGTTCCTGGTATGTTTTTGGAACAAAATCTTGTGGGATATATTTCTTTGATGAATTTGTTGTTCCGGCGATCTCCACCCCAAAAATTGACCCCAACACACATATTTCATTCATCTAAACCCTAAATCAAAGATTTACAAGTATTTTTCCGAAAATAATCAACAAAAATTCAAAAACTTAGAACTTTCTTTAAAAAATTCGTATATACACTAACCTTCTTCGATAGAAAATGGCGGTCTTGGAGTCCGGGCGTCGATTAGTCAACCTCGTCGGTGATGGTCGGCGTGGAGTCGGCGTCGGCTTCTATCTTGGTCTTCCAATTGCGAGGGTAAATATGGTAAAATGATTTTTACAATTCAACTTTTATTAGTTTTTTTTTTTTTTAATGTGGTCAACGGCTATTTTGGAAAATGGGCCGGGTCATCCGGGTATTTTCATGTATTTCCTCCATCATATATAGAGAAAATTGCATTGAGGTCCATTTTTGCCCATTTACAAAAATGTCACTTTTTAAAAGTTTTTTCAAGATCGTCAATTATGGACATTTTTGCTTCTTTACATAATTTAAAAAAAAAAAATTCCATTTGTTAACCTACGCCTCCATGAACCCAACAAAATATAGAGAGTAGAGAACAAAAATCCCAACTCCGATAGGTTAAGCCTTCAGCCAAGCCTCAGTTCTCTTGTCCTCCAGCATTCCACCCCAACAAAATAGAGAGAGAGATAGAGGAAAAAATAACTCCCGACTCCGGTATGCTGTGTCGTCGTGAGGCTCGCTAGTGAAGGCTCAAAGTAGAAGCAGCATATGCCTAAGATGGAGCTCACTCTGCTTTGGTGAATATAGCTCGAAATGTTCCTGGTATGTTTTTGGAACAAAATCTTGTGGGATATATTTCTTTGATAATTTGTTGTTCCGGCGATCTCCACCCCAAAAATTGACCCCAACACACATATTTCATTTATCTAAACCCTAAATCAAAGATTTACAAGTATTTTTCCGAAAATAATCAACAAAAATTCAAAAACTTAGAACTTTCTTTAAAAAATTCGTATATACACTAACCTTCTTCGATAGAAAATGGCGGTCTTGGAGTCCGAGCGTCGGTTAGTCAACCTCGTCGGTGATGGTCGGCGTGGCGTCGGCTTCTATCTTGGTCTTCCAATTGCGAGGGTAAATATGGTAAAATGATTTTTACAATTCAACTTTTATTACTTTTTTTTTTCTCTTTTTCTTCTTTTTTTTCTTTTCTTTTTTTTTTTCCTCCCCTTTCTTCTCTTTTTCTTTTTTTTTTTCTCTCTTCTTTTCTCTCTTCTTTCTCTTTTTTTCTCTTTTTTTTTTCTTTTTTTCTTTTTTTTTTTCTTCTCTTTTTTTTTTTCTCTCTTTTTCTCTTCTCCTTTCTTTTTTCTCTCCTTCTCTCTTCTTTTTCCTCCTTTTTTCTCTCTCTCTCTCTTCCCTTTTTCCCCTTTTTTCCTTTTTTCTTTTCTTTTTTTTCTTTTTCTTCCTCTTTTTTTCTTTTTCTCTTTTCTTTTCTCTCTCTCTCTTTTTTCTTTTTTTTCTTTTTTCTTCTCTCTTCTCCTCTCCTTTTTTTTTTTTTTTTCTTCTTTTTTCTCTCTCCTTTTTTCTCTCTTTTTTTTTCTTCTCTTTTTTTTTTTTTTTTTTTTTCCTTTTCTTTTTTCTTTCTTTCTTTTTTCTTTTTTCTCTCTCTTTCTTCCTTCTCTTTTTTTTTCCTTTCTTTTCTTCTTTTTTTTCCCCTTTTTTTCTTCTTCTCTTTTTTTTTTTTTTTTCTTTCTTTTTCTTTTTCTCTCTCTTTCTTTTCTCTTCCTCTTTTTCTCTTTCTTTTTCTTTTTTTTTTTTTCTTCCCCCCTTTTTTTTTTCTCCTTTTTTTTTCTTTTTTTCTTTCTCTTTTCCTCTCTTCTCTCCCTTTCTTTTCTCTCTTCTTTCCTTTTTCTTTCCTCTTCTCTTTTTCTTTCTTCTTTCTTTTTTCTCTCTTTTCTCTTTTTTCTCTTCTTTTTTTTCTTTTTTTTTTCTCTTTTTCTTTTCTCCTCTCCCCCCTTCTCCTTCTTTTTTCTTCTTTTTTTTTCTTTTTTTTCCCCTTCTCCTCCCTTTTTTCTTTCTTTTTTCCTCTTTCCTCTCCTCTTTTCTTTCTTTTTTTTTTTTTTTTCTTTTTTTTCTTCTTTTTTTTCTTTTTTTTTTTCTTCTTCTCTCTTTTCTCTTTTTTTTTTCCCTTTTTTCTTCCTCTTTTTTCTCTTCCCTCCTTTTTCTTTCTCTTTCTTTTCTTTTTTTTCCTTTTTTTTTTCTTTTCTTTCTCTCCTCTTTTTTTTCTTTTTTTTTCTTTTCTTTTCTTTTCTTTTCTCCTTTTTCTTTCTTTCTCTTTTCTTTTTCTTTTCTCTTTCTCTCTCTTTCCCTTTTCTTCTTCTCTTCTTCTTTCTCTTTTTTCTTTCTCTTTTTTTTCTTTTTTTCTTCTTTTTTTTTTTTTTTCTTTTCTCTTTTTCCCTCCCTCCCCTTCCTCTTTTTTTTCTTTTTTTTCTCTTCTCTTTTTTTTTTTTTTTCTTTTTTTTTTCTTTTTTTTTTTTCTTTTCTCTCTCTCTTCCCTTTTTTTTTTCCCTTTCTTCTTCTTTTCCTCTTTTTTTTTCTTTTTTTTTTTTTTTTCCTTTTTTCTTTTCTTCTCCCTTTTTTTTTTCTTTTTCTTCTTTTTTTTTTTTTTTTTTTTTTTCTTTCCCTCTTCCTTCTTCTTTTTTTTTTCTTTTTCTTCTCTTCTCTCTCTCTCTTTTCCCCCCCCCTTTTCTCTCTTTTTTTTTTCTTCTTCTCTTTTCTTTTTCTCTCCCCTTTTCTTTCTTTCTTCTCCCCCCCCTCTCTCCTCTTTTCTTTTTTTTTTTTTTTTTCTTCTCTTTTTTCTTCTTCTCTCCTTTTCTCCTTCTTTTCTCTCTTTTCTTTCTTTTTTTTTTTTTTTTTCTTCCTTTTTTTTTTTTTCTCTTCTTTCTCTTCTTTCCTCTTTTTCTTCTCTTTCCCTTTTTTTTTCTCTCTTTTCTCCCTTTCTTTTTTCTTTTTTTTTCTTTTTTTCTCTTCCTTTTCCCTTTTTTTTCTCCTTCTTTCTCTCTTTTTCTTTCTTTTCTTTTTTTCTTTCTTTTTCTTTCTCTTTCTTTCTCTTTTCTTTTTCTCTTCTTTTTTTTTTTTTTCTTTCTTCTCTTCTTTCTTTCTTCTTCTTTTTTTTTTTTCCTTTTTTCCCCTCTTTCCTCTCTCCCTTCCCTCTTTTCTTCTCTTTTCTTCTCTCCTTTCTCTCTTTTCTTTTCTTTTTTTTTTTTTCTTTTTTTTCTTTCTTCTTTTTTTTTCTCTTCTTCTTCCCCCCTTTTTTCTTTTTCTTTTTCTTTTTTTTCTTTTTCTCTTTCTTTCCCTTTTCTTTTTTTCTCTTTTTTCTTTTTTTTTCTTTTCTTTTTTTTTTTTTTTTCTTTTTCTTCTTCTTCTTTTTTTTTCTTTTCTTCTCTCTTTTCTTCTCTTTCTTTTCTTTCCTTTTTTTTTTTTTTTTTCTCTTCTTTTTTTCTTTTTTTTTCTTCTTTCTTCTTCTCTCTCTCTCTTCTTCTCCCTTTTTCTTTCTTTTTTTTTTTCTTCTCTTCTTCTTTTTTTTTCTCTCTTTCTCTCTTCTCTTTCTCTTCTTTCTTCTTTTCTTCTTCTTTTCTTTCTTTTCTTCTTTTTTTTTTTCTTTTCTCTTTCCTTTTTTTCTTCTTCCTTTCCCCTTTTCTCTCTTTTCTTTTCCTTTTCCCTCTTTCTCTCCTTTTTTTTCTTTTTCTTCCCCTCTTCTCTTTTCTCCCTCTTTTTTTTTTTTTCTTTCTTTTTCCTTTTCTCTTCCTTCTTCTCTCTTTCTTTTTTTCTTTTCTTTCTCCTCTTTTTTCTTTTTTTCCTCCCTTTTTTCCTTTTTCTCTTTCTTCTTCTTCTTTCTTTTCTTCTCTTTTTTCTCTTCTTTCTCTTTCTTTTTTTCTTCTCTCTCTTTTTTTCTCTTTTTCTCTTCTCTT
>CM032627.1:40281993-40284493 GCA_019097785.1 Fraxinus excelsior | reverse complement strand
TTTTCTCCTTTTTTCTTTTTTTTTTTTTCTCTCTTCTCTTTCTCTTTTTTTTTTTCTTTTTTTCTCTTTCTCTTTTTTTTTTTTCTTTTTTTCTTTTTCTTTTTTTTTTTTTCTTTTCTCTTTTCTCTTTTTTTTTTTTTTTCTTCTCTTTTTTCTTTTCTTCCTCTTTTTTTTTCTTTTCTTTTCTTTTTTTTTCCCTTCTCTCTTTTTTTTTTTTCTTTTTTTTTTTTCTTTTTCTTTCTCTTTTTTTTTTTTCTTTTTTTTTTTTTCTTCTTTTTTCTTCTTTTCCTTCTTTTCTTTTTCTTTCTCTTCTTTCTTTTTTTCTTTCTTTTCTTTCTTTTCTTCTCTTTTTTTCTTTTTTCTTTTCTTTTTTTTTCTTTTTTCTCTTCTTTTTTTCTTTTTTCTTTTTCTCTTCTCTTTCTCTCTTCTTCTTTTTTTTTCTTCTTTTTTCCCCCTTTTTCTTTCTTTTTTTTTTTCTTTTTCCTCTTTCCTTCTTTTCTTTTTCTTTTTCTTCTTTTTCTTTCTTTTCTCTTTTTCCTTTTTTTCTTCTCTTTTTTCTTTTTTTTTTTTTTTTTTTTTTTTTTTCTTCTTTTCTCTTCCTTCTTCCTTTTCTTCTTTTTCTTTTTTTTCTTCTCTCTTTTTTTTTTTTTTTTCCTTTTTCTCCTTTTTTTTCCTCTCTTTTCCTTTTTTTTTTCTTTCCTTTTTTCTTTCTTTTTCTTCTTTTTCTTTTCTTTTTTCTTCTCCTCTCTTCTTTTTTTTTTTCTCTTTCTTTTCTTTCTCTTTCTTTTTTCTTTCTCTCTCCTTCTTTTTTTTTTCTTTTTTTCTTTTTTTCTCTCTCTTTCTTTTTTTCTCTTTTTTTTTCTTTTCCTCTTTCTTTTTTTTTTCTCTCTTCTCTTTTTCTCTTTCTTCTTTCTCTTTCTTTTTTCTTTTTCCCCTTTTTTTTTTTTTTTTCTCTTTTCTTCTCTCTTTTTTTTTCTTTCCTTTCTTTTCTTTTCTTCTCTTTTTTCTCTTTTTTCTTTTTTTTTCCCCTTTTTCCTTTTCTTTTTTTCTCTCTTTTCTTTTTTTTTTTCTTTCTTTTCTTTCTTTCTTTTCTCTCCCCTTTTTCTTTCTTTCTCTTCTTTTTTTTCTCTTCTCTTTTTTTTCTTTTTTCTCTCTCTTTTTTTTTTTTCTTTTTTCTCTCTCTCTTTTCTCTCTTTTCTTTTTCTCTCTTTTTTCCTTTCCCTTTCTCCCTTTTTTTTTTTTTTTTTTTCTTTTTTTTTCTCTTTTCTCTTTTCTTCTTCTTTCTTTCCTTTTTTTCTCTTTTTTTTCTTTTTTTTCCTCTTTTTTTTTTTTTTTTTTTTTTTTTTTTTCCCTTCTTTTTTCTTCTTTTTTCCTTTTTCTTCTTTTTCTTTTTTTTTCTTTTTTTCTTCTTTTTTCCCTTTTTTTCTTTTTCTTTTTTTTTCTTCTTTTTTCTTTTCTTCTTTTTTTTCTCTCTTTTTTCTCTTTTTCTTTTCTTTTTCCTTTTTTTTTTTCTTCTTTTTTTTCTCTTTTTTTTTCTTTTTTTTTCTTCTTCTTCCTTTCTTTTTTTTTTTTTTTTCCTTTTCTTTTTTTTTTCTCCTTCTCTCTCTTTTTCTCCCTCTTCCTTTTCCTTTTTTTTTTCTTCTTTTCTTTTTTCTTTCTTTTTCTTTTTTCTTTTTCCTTCTTTTTTCTTTCTTTCTTCTCTCTCTCTTCTTCTTCTTTCTCTTTTCTTTTTCTCTTTTTTTCTTTCTCTCTCTTTTCTTTCCCTTTTTTTTTTTTCTCTTTTCCTTTTTCTTCCTCTCTTTTTTTTTTTTCTCTTTTTTTTTTTTCTTTTCTTTTTTTTTTTCTCTTCTTTCTTCTTTTTTTTCTCTTTTCTTCTTCTTTTTTTTTCTTCTTTTTTTTTTTTTTTTCTTTTTCTCTTTTTTTCTCTCTTTCTTTTTTTTTTCCTTTTTCTCCTCTTTTTCCTTTCCTTCTTTCTTTCTTCTTTCTTTCTTTTCTCTTCTTTTTTTTTTTTCTTTTTTCTTTCTCTCTCTTTCTTTTTTTCTTTTTTTCTCTTTTCTCTTTTTTTTTTTTTTTTTTTTTTCCTTTTTTCTTTTCTCTCTCTCTTTTTTCTCCTTTTTTCTCTTTTCTCTCTTTTTCTTCCTTTCCTCTTCTCCCTTCTCTCTTTCTCCTCCCTTCTTTCTTTCTTTCTTTCTCTCTCTCTTCTTTTTCTTTTTTTCTTCTTTTTTTTTCTCTTTTTTTTTTTTTTTTTTTTTTTTTTTTTTTTTCTTTTTCTTTTCTTCTTTTTTTTTTTTTTTTTCTTTTTTTTCTTTTTTTTTTTTTTTTTTCTCTTTTTTTCCTTTTTTTCTTCTCTTTCTTCTTTTTTTTTTTTCTTTTCTTTCTTTTTTCTTTTTCTTTCTCTTTTTTCTTCTTTTCTCTTTCTTCTCTTTTTTCTCTTCTTTTTCTTCTTCTCTTTTTTTTTCTTTCTTTTTTTTTCTTCTTTTTTTTTTTTCTTTTTTTTCTT
>CM032627.1:39510178-39671893 GCA_019097785.1 Fraxinus excelsior | reverse complement strand
AACCATTTCGTTGACGGGTCCACGTGGCACCAAACCGACGGTTTCTAAAATACGATTTCGGTTCGATTTTTCGATTTGACGATTTTTGCTTACAACCTTACTATTACGTAGCTGTCTGCCTTTGAACAGTATCTACAAATGAATATTATAATTATAATAATTTGGTAAAATGGCGTGCTGTTTTGTTGAATGTAAGAAGATTTGATTACTTTGAAATGTCTGTAATAACTCCGAAGTAGATGACGTGAGAGCATACTGCATGTGAAATAATTGCCTAGATCTGGAAGAATTTTATTACTAAGCGTCTTTCACTCTCACGTACAAAAGCATGGTTTCACGGGAACGGACACAGAAGATAAAAGTTAGGAAGACACACTCGAACTTGTAAAGAAGTTGAGATAAATTTTACACTCGAAAATTTACGTAAAAAAAATTATATTCCATGTAATTTTGCATCCGAAAATTTACATGGGATATGACTTTTTCGGATGTAAAATTTCGAAATTTTTTTATGTCATTCCATATAAAGTTTCCTAATAAAATGATGAAAATTACATTGAGATGTATCGCAAAAATAGTAAATTTAATGAAATAATTAATTTTTTTTTTTGAAAAAATGCGACTTAGACGTTTTTCTTTAAGACTCACGTTTAACGTATTTTTAACTATTTTCGATATTTATTTGAATTATTCGATATACCCATAATGTAGTTATCGAAATAAGCTTTGAGATTATGTAAGTAATTTGTAGATTTGATTAGCGTACAATCGTCGGTGAATTTTTAAAATTAGCATGTTATCGAAATTCAAATTTATTGTGATTTTGCTCCTGTTTGGTGAAAATTAAAATCAAATTTGTAGTAGATTTTGATAAAAATTAAAAAACAGTTATGGATTCTATGAAATATATTATTAAAATATATTATTAACTTTGATTTAAATTAAAATTTAGATTTCAATCGATACTAAACATGAATTTTTAAAACAAAAAAAAAATTCAAAAGTTTGGGGGCACGTGCCCCTAGGACCCCGTGTCCGCCCCTGAGTTTCACATGATAAAATCAAGAGGAAATTACACAAAATGGGTAGGGGTAGGGGTGGGGGTGGGTGTGGATTTTTTTTTTTTTTTTTTTTCATTTTTTATTTCAATGAACCCACACACACGAGTGAATGTAAAACTTATGTCAAAAAACATTATTTAATCCTACACTCATTGCATTATTGAATGAATCTGACCTCAATTACTGTATGGTCAAAGAATGATAAAATAATATTGGACAAACATTCAAACAGATTCTAGAAGTCTGTAATTGTGGATGTGTGACTTTTTGATTAAATGAAAGTTGTGGGGTATTATGTGATAAGGATGGTTTGTCATATTCGAATATGATCCATTTTTCTTTAATACTATAATTATCATAACATGACCGAAAGATTTGGATAGAGATATATATTTCATCCACACTGAGCGTGTTGGGTTCAAATGCACAGAATAATGTCACCACCTCCAAGAAAGGTAAAATGCCCCATGACAATATCACCTCGACAACGAATTCACTTCCATTCTACATTGAAATCTACGTAATATATAAATATTCACATATGGACTTGTGGGCTATTGTCACGTATCTTCTAAAGATACTCCGATCATCACCAAGTGGCAACAACTAAAGAAATCACCAAAGTTCATACTCCACGTCACCTCCTACCTAGTTGAGGTGAGATCATACATGATAGTCGAGGTGATGCATCACTTAAGCCAAGATGTCGTGTTGAGGTCGACCCTCCATTGCCAAGACAAAGTGCCACGCATGCTGTAGGAAGAGGTGCAAGGCTCCTAGCTTCCACATTCATAAAATGCATCTTCAATTTCACATCTTTTTAGGAGATCTTTTAGTACAAGATCCACCAATGGCTCATTGATGTGATAACTCATTGCAACATACGTTTTAAGGTCAAATTGTTAGCCTATATATAAGAGGTTAGACTGGATTTTGAGTGGTTGCACGTCTAAGCATTAAATACTCGCCAATTTATGATTGATGGAGTGATACACAGGAAAAGACATCGATCATTGAGATGAGGTCACGTGTCACTTGATCTAACTGTTATTATTCATCATCTACTACAATAAAAGCTCACACATTGTACAATTTGAAAGTAATACAACTTTAGACTCTCATAACTAAGTTTTATCTCAACTTATATTTACTTCATATCCTCCAGGATCTGACTCTCCTATACTTAGTGGCTCCTTAGGGGTGGACAAAACTCGACCGAAACGTCAAAACCACACAACCCGAACCAACTCAATCGATTTGAGTCGATTTTTTGTTGTTTTTACACGGGATGGGTGGGCTGACTGTGTAAGTGAGTTGGGTCGGGTCGGGTTATGGGTTAACCCATGAAAACCAAATTAACCCGACCTGACCCACCTACTTAAAAAAATGTCTAAAAAGTAAAAGGAATCTAAAATGCCTACGAATGTCTCGTTTGAATATTTTTAGACTTTAATACCATATTAAGATTCGAAATTTCATTTCAAAAAATTTACCTTATCAAGAACATTTGTATGTTGTACATTAATTTCATCTTTTATCCGATGTAAACCTCACCTAAATAATAATGTTTTTAAGTCTTTTTGTATACAATTGTGTAAAGTACGCACACATAATTACATTTTTCTTGGCTAAATTAAAAGCAATAAAATAGTCTAACTGTAATTATCTTTGTTCTTTGCAGGCTCGATTAATGAAGATTGAATAAGATAATAGATAATTTTATTTATTTACTTACTATTTAATTTTGTCTATTCGAATTTAGTATAATAGAAAATTGAATGGCTTTAATCTTTATTGATAAATTATCCCAAACCGACCAACTCAACTCAACCCGATCGATACTCGGTTGGGTTGGGTTTCAACACTTACATGGATTGAGTTGGGTTAAATTTTGATCAAATCGATCATTATTGATTGAATTTGGGTGAGGCAAAAATCGACTCAACCTAACCCATGTCCACCTCTACTCATACCCCTTCATTTATAGTTGACTAACTTGATAGTCGAAATGTACGCCGTCACTTTCCCTGCACGTGCAACTTACTGTTTGTCTAAGTGTGCCGGCTAAAAGCCTACAAAAAAGAGGTCAACAGAATATATGTAGGTGAAATTGTTAAAATAATCAGGTCATTACTAAGAACAGTTATTTAGCTCCACAGTACAAAGTCCCTCTTTGTCTTTCATTAAATGAAAACTATTTTTTTTTTCTCAAACTTAGATTAAATTATATATTCATTCAATAAAATATTTTACAAGTAAACCTAAAATATTTTCTACTTTTTAATCACACATTTTCCAAAAAATCATTATTCCAAAACTCATTTTTCTGGAAAAAAAATCTTTTTAATGAAAGACAAACATAAACTAAGTACCAATCTAGTTGTTTTATGAAGTCTATTTAAATGATTGAACGACTTAAATGAAGATATATACATCATAGTTAAAATATTCAATTAATAGACAATTAGACTCGTGCTAGTACCAATAGTGTATGCTTCAACTCGCGTCAATTTTACTGTCTGTATGTCAAATTTTGTATATCATCCATTAGCCAGATTGAAATAAAAACAAATGATTTATTATTTCAAGATTTATATAGTTTACTAACAGCGATTTTATTAACTTAAGATGTATTAATTCAAGATGTCTATGGTCTCAAAAGGCAATATTAAAAAAAAAAATCAAGATGTGTATGGTATATGTCCTTGATAAGTAAAATAATATCTATCTTCAATAAAAAAAAATGGAGGGCTAGCGGCTAGCCACACAAGTCAAAGATCTTTTTTAATGATAACGTTTTCTATTTTCATGGGAGTTTGGTGCAATAAAGTTTCAAAAAATTTGTAGTGGAGGTTCCCAATCTTTCATAAAAGTGCGGATGGATCCTAAATTTTTAAATTATAGTAAATACATATCAAGCCTTTCAAAAACATACATTTCAATAAAAAATTCGTTAGTGTTGGGTATTTTAGTGATGCCCAAATAACCCTAGACAGTGATGAAAAATCGTGACCCATTTATCTTCATAAGCTATAAGTCCGGAATTGAAGAATATTAAAATTCACACCACAAATGATGTAGCCCAATCTTGTTGGGTATTTAGAGGAAATCAGGCAATTGGGCTATGTGCTCAACACCCAATTATTAGAGATAATGTGATAAGAGATGTTTATCTCTTTTTCACATTATATAACTCTATCATTATCCTTGGTAACCATTTTCATTTTTCTTGGTACCTATCTTTGGAGAGAAAAATCTGGGAAATTAGTTTAACCCTTTGCCTATAATTGAAGCTTCTCGGCTTCATTTAATCACACCAAAAAATTATTTGCTTTGTGCTTTTGAGAAGCAACAAATCGTTTCTCTGCTTTATGCTAAAATCTGTCCCTACTCTGTGCAATTTCTCAAACCCAGCTTCTGCCCTTTGTGCATTTGTGTGCTAGTGTGATTCTCCAAATTGGTGTTGCCTTTGTGGTGTTGGATTAAGAATTTTTGAGCCTAAGAAAAGCGGAATTCTTTGTTCTTCAAATTTAGTTTCTTAATCCGATTTCTTTTATTGTTAATTCCATAAACTTATTGTTTGATTTGTTCAACCTTAGGTAGAATTAGAATCAACGAATTGGTATCAAAGCTAGGTGGGGAATCAAAATCTGAAGAAAAACAGTGAACGAAACTGAAGCAAAAGAACGGTGAAGTTATGACAAAAAAATCAGACATGTAAATCATATTTCGGACAAATGGCTGACCTGTAGAAGAAACTTAGGCTAGATTCGGACTCTCTAGGTAAAGGAGAAGGTGACAGGACGACACACAGTGGTCGGCGGCGGTGCGTGGGGACTCCGGCAGCGGCATGAGTGGGCGCGTGTGGCAGTTTTCGACAACGATCTCTTCAAACAGAATCTTCATTTTGACATTTCTAACATTCATATATTGTTAGTTTTTCGTTTCGGTACTGCAGCGAAAGTTGGATGATTTCGTCCTTGGTGGGTCGACAGTCAAAATTGCCATATACATTTACTGAAGTACTTTAGGCCAAATCACAGGACTAAAGCAGAAAATTCGCATCTCTCGTATTTTACGGACTACAGAATTGGTCAGCTCTGGTAAATTGGCTGAAACCTTTACATTATTGCACTAGCAAATCATCTTGTGGGGTGATTATTAGGAAGAAACTTAGGCTAGATTCGAACTCTCCAAATGAAGGAGAATGTGACAGGAGGTACCGTGGTGGTCAAGGTGGTTCTAGGGACTCCGGTAGTGGCGCGAGCGGGCGCGTGGGCTAGTTTTTGACGACGGTCTCTTCAGATTGAATCTTCATTTTGAAATTTCTAACATTCATATATTGTTAGTTTTTCGTTTCAGGTACTGCAGCGAAAGTTGGACGATTTCGCCCTTGGTGGGTTGACGGTCAAAATTGCCATATACATTTACTGAATTACTTTAGGCCAAAATCGTGGCACTAAAGCGGTAAATTCGCATCTCTCTTATTTTACGGACTACAGAACTGGTCCACTCTGGTAAATTGGCTTAAACCTTTACATTATCACACTAGTAGATCATCGTGTAGGGTGATTATTAGGATTGGATGTTGCCACTGCTTGGTAACCATTGCATGTTGGTAGAACCTAGGATTACTTCCCATTAATTTCTAAGTGATTATTTATTTGTTGTCTTTAGACTTAATTGTTGAACATTGTTGCGTTATTTAATCTCATATTATTCTAGACTTGTACCCAAACTTTTATTCTAGTTTCTTCCCTTGACCTGAGAACGTGATTCTCACGGAATCCTGGGGTTCGAGAATAGTGTATTATTGAGAAACCATGTGAATCTTGTTACTATGTGTAATCTGTGTGACCAGTGACTTTTAAATACTTGACTTGTGTTATGTGCATTTTTTAAGATGGCGGCCCATCACTTTGACTTGGGTGTCTCTAATGGCAAATGAGATTTTTCAAATTGGCAACAAAAAATGAAATTTATTATTGTTCAACAAAAGGTCTCTAAAGCTATGGATGATTCTTTTCCTACAAACTTCACTGCTAACGAAAAAGAGAATTTGGAGAATTGACTTATATTTCTATCATTTTACATTTTTTTGATGCGATATTAAGAAAAGTTGATAAATTAAAATCAGCTCAAAGACTTTGGAAGAAATTGGAGGAACTTTATATGTCTAAATCCACTCCAACCAAACTTTTTCTACTTGAAAGCTTTTTTAGCTTCCAAATCGATTTTTCAAAAGATATGGATAACAATTTAGATGTTTTCAATAAACTCGTGCAAGATATCACTAACTGTGGTGAAAAAAACATATGAAGAATATAAAGCTATCATTTTGTTAAATGTTATCCCTGACACTTATAGAAAAGTTAAAAATGCTATTAAATATAGTTAAGATACTTTAACACCTGAAATTGCCATGGACTCGTTAAGAAGTAAAAATATGGAAATGCAAGCCAAAAGAGTCGAGAGAAAAAGGGTGAGGTTCATATGATGAGAGGAATGTCTCAGTCTAGGACCCGTGATAACCAAAGTGGATACGCATCTGGTAGTAAAAAGAAAACTAGAAGTCTATCTAGGTCAAAAGGTAAAGTTAAAGGTATAAAATGCTAGTAAAACTGGACATTTCATTAAAGACTGATATGTAGAAAAAACAAACAAAAGGAAAAGGTTTACCATGAAGCAAATGTAATTACTTCTTCTGATGAATGCTGTGAAATTTATGTGTTATTGAGCTCTGAACCTATTGAAGTAAATCTGACTGTGAAATCACATTTGTATGAATGGATAATTGATTTGGTGCATCATTTCATGTTCATCAAATAAAGTCTGGTTTGAAAATTTACAAGAATCTGAAAAGTGGTCATGCTATTTTATGCAATAATCATGCATATAAAATTGCTGAAATTGGTGATATCACGTTAAAATTTGACACTAGTTATGTGCTTAAATTATATGGAGTCCGATATATTCCTGAAATAGCTTGAAATCTTATTTAGGTAGGAGCATTAGAAATTGATAGTTTTGTTTTGGTAAAATTGGAAACAACATAATAAAAATGAATAAGGGTGCTCTTGTCACATGAAGTACTAAAAGAAACGGTATTTATGTGACTACTGTTCAAATTATTAAAAATTCACCGTCCTCTATAAATTTGACCAACACGGATGCACATATAAGTGACACAATAAATTAGCTCACATAAGTATTAAAGGAGTTAAATTGCTAAATGATAAAAGTGTATTTTGAAAAGACTGTGTGTCTAATATGCCTTTATGTGATCACTGTGTGCTTGATAAATATCATAAATTATCTTTCTCATATGGCATACACAAAACTACTAAAGTTTTGGAATATATTCATACTGATTTATGGGGCATGCTACTAATTCTATAATAGGTGGTAATAGATATTTTTTGTCTATAATTGATGATTATTCTTGTAGGTGTGGGTTTATCTGTTAAAAGATAAAATCGAAACTTTCAAAAATTTCAAAATATGGAAATTGCAAGTTGAAATTCAAACTGGCAAAAAGATAAATATCTAAGAATTGATAATGACATAGAATTTTGTAATAATGATTTTGATGATTTGTGTGAAAAATGTGGAATTACTAGGCATAAAATTGTTCCTTATACACCTCAACAAAATGGGATGGCTAAGCGTATGAATCGTACTTTACTTGATAAAGTTAGATGCACGATGTTGAGTTATGGTATTCCTAAATTTTTTTGGGGTGAAGCTGTTAGGATTGCATGTTATCTGATTTTGATACCTTCTACTGCATTAACGGTGATACTCCACATGAAAAATGGTATGTTAAATATGTTGACTATGCTGTGTTAAAAAAATTTGACTGTGCTGCTTTCTCTTATCAAAATGAGGGAAAATTAAAACATAAAGTTAGGAAACGTGGTTTCTTAGGATACCCTAAAGGATTTAAAGGGTATAGGCTTTGGGATAGAAGTTAAACTGGAGTTAAGATCATCATAAGTCATGATGTTACATTTAATGAGTCTGAAATGCCATGTCTAAAATCAGAGAGTAACCTTGAGAGAAAAAAAGCAAGAAAAGACTAGTAACGAATCCTAAGTAGATTTAAGGCATTTAAGTGTTCAAACCCCCACCACCTCAATTGAGGTGGATCATCAAAATCCTGAATTAGAAGATAATCAGAATGAAAATATTGAGAGAGATAAGGTTATAGGGGAATATCAAGAAGAGCAAAACCCTTTGTCTGATTGTCGGTTAGCTAGAGACAGAGTCATGAGAACATATAAGGTGTCTCAAAGGTTAGAGTCTGATTTTGAACTTGTTTATGCTAATTATGAAGAACTAGTTGATATGGAACCAAACAAGTATGAAAAAGCCTTGGGAGTAAACAATCTTGGGATTGGGTGAAAGCGATGAAAGAAGAGATAAATTCTCTCGATAAAAATCAAACATGGGAGCTATTCCCAAGACCTAAAGACAAGTCCACTGTTGAGTGTAAATGTATTTTTAGAATTAAAGAGGGAATCACCAAAGGAAAGGCTTTAAGGTTTAATGCTAGACTTGTGGCCAAATGTTACACACAAAAGGAAGAGATAAATTATAATGATATATTTTCTTCAGTTGTTAAGTATACCACAATTAGGACTATGCTTGCTTATTGCGCATTTTAATTGAAAACTTGAACAATTTGATGTTAAAACTACTTTTCTGCATTGTGAACTTGATGAAAAGATTTTTATGGATCAACCTAAGGGTTTTGAAAATAAATAAAAACATGATCATGTGTGTTTTTTTAAACACTCTCTGTATGACCTAAAACAATCTCTGAAAATAGTACAAACGTTTTGATTCGTTTGTTCAAACAATTGGTTTTAAAAGAAGTGAATTTGATCATTACTTATACTATTAAGGTGATGCAAATAATAATAACTGTGCGTTTTTGTTGCTACACGTGGATGGTATGCTTTTGATTGGTCCCAACTTGAAGTTGTTAAATGATATAAAAACTACTTTGAATAATGAATTTGATATAAAAGACCTAGGTAATGCTAAAAGAATTTTTGGCATGGAAGTTCAAAGAAATAGATCTAATTCATTTTTGTTTTTGCATCAGACTCCATATATCATGAAAATTTTGAAAAAAAATTGGTATGAATGAATGCAAACATGTTACATTGCCTTTAGCTAATCATTTTGTATTATGTAAATAATAATTGTCTTCTAATGAAGAAGAAGAGGGATATAAGAAAAAGATTTCATATTCAAATGCTATTGGTTATGTTATGTATCTAATGATGTGTACTAGACCTAACTTAGCCTTTGCTGTTAGTACACTTAGTAGGAATATGTCTAACCCTGTCCCCAAACACTGAGAAAATTTAAAATGGTTGTTTAGATATTTGAAAGGAACATAAAATGCTGGCTTAATATATAAGTTTAGTACTGAAGGAGTAAAATCGAAAGGTTTTACTGATGCTAATTATGTTGGTGATAGAAATAATAGGAAATCTACATCTTCTTATCAAAGTAATTCATGTGTTAGCTAGAAATCACAACTTCAACATGTTGCATTATTCACTACTGAATTTGAATATATTGCTGCTGCTGAAGCCTTCAAAAAATATTTGTGGTTTAAAGGTGTATTAAATGAACTTGGTGTTTTTGATGACAATGTGACAATATATTCTGATAGTCAATCTGCTATTCACCTATGCAAAAATCATGTCTTTCATAAACGTACTAAACATATAGATGTTAGACTGCATTTCATTAGAGATATGGTTTCTCAAGAACTGGTAAAACTTGAGAAATTCCTTTCAGAATATAATCATGCAGACATGGGAATTAAGGTGCTCCCATTGGTAAAGTTTAGGAGCTGTCTTGATCTTCTAAACATTGGTACAAACTTGTAAGTCTCTTTCCTTAAACTATTTGTTAGCTTATCTGATTTGCAGGTTGATTTGGCATCAATGTGGAGGTTGTTGGGTATTTTAGTGATGCACAAATAATCCCTAGGCAATAATGAAAAATCGTTGCCCGTTTATCTTCATAAGCTATAAGCTCGGGATTGAAAAATATTAAAATCCACACTACAAATGATTTAGCCCAATCTTATTGGATATTTAGAGGAAATCAACCCATTTGGCTAGGTTCTTAATACCTAATTATTGGAGATAATGTGATAAGGAACGTTTATCTCTTTTTCACATTATATAACTCTATCCTTATCCTTGGTAACCGAAAAATTTGGGAAATTAGTTTAACCCTTTGCCCATAAATTGAAGCTTTTCGGCTTCATTTAACCACACTAAAAAATTATTTGCTTTGTGCAAACCATTTCTCTGCTTTGTGCTAAAATCTGTCCATGCTCTGTGCAATTTTTCAAACCCAGCTTTGTGCCTTTGTGTCCTGGTGTGATTCTCCAAATTGGCGTTGCTTTGTGATATTGGATTAAGAACTTCTGAGCCTCAGAAAATGGAAATTCATTGTTCTTCAAATTTAGTTTCTTTAATTTGATTTCTTTTATTGTTAATTCCATAAACTTATTGTTTGATTTGTTCAATTGTAGGTGGAATTAGAATGTTAGTTTACCAAAAGTTAAACGTTTGGCCATTTTTTAAAAAGTCAAAATGATAAATTTACATTTTCTTATCTAAAATAATTTAAATAATCAAATAAGAAGAAACAATTAAAAAAAGGAGAAAAAATATTCTTTCGTACTCTTCCACAGAAAATTTCGCCCACCCTACGTCCAGTTTATTCATTCTATATCAGTTAGGAAATATCGTCATGATACACAACTCACTCACAAATATATATATAAGTTTTTTGGTAGTTGGAAGGTGGACCTGCTTAACTTGTGCAAGTGTAATTGTAATTGAGAAAATTACCTAAAACCCTTCTTCTTAAGATTACAATTCAAAGATAAGGGAATAAAATTTTACAATTCAAAAATCAGGTGATAAATATGATTATTAATTAATATTATAAAAATAAAAATTAATTTATATAACCCTACCCCACTCCACCCACCCACACAACCAACCAACCCGATTTTAAATCCCTAAATCACCATATTCACAATTCACTTCTCCCCCCCCCCCCCCTCTCTTCCTCTCTCTCTGTCGGAGTAGAGCAGCGGTGGTGCCGATAGTTGGTCGCGGTGATGGTGGCAGATCTGGCAGCAACATCGACTTCTTATCTTCTCTTCTCGTTGCTGATCCTGTCGTCCCAGCGGCGTTAGTATCTCTCATCTCCTCGTCGTCATCAAGCACTGGCACGGTGATACCGATCGCTCCTCTCTTCTCCTTTCCTCGTTGCTAATCCTCGTCGTCATAGAGGTGAACGCCGCCGTGATAGCATAAATGCTTTAAAATCTTCTCAAACCATCAAAGAAGCAGTGATAGAGGTCCGTTTGAGTGTCTTTTGGAAGTAGATTTTCGTGATTAAATAAGAATAATTGAGGAAAGAGTTTTGTATTTTGTTGTGTAGTTATCACCTGGAACGAATTAGTAGTTATACCGATTCTAAAGATGATTGTGGATTATCCTATTATTTAATCTCTTTTTTCATTGTTCTTTAATTGGACATACATGTTGTTGCTCTGTTAAGGAAGAGGACCGTCCACTATTAATAAGGCGACTAAATGATGCGTGAATTGATTTTGGTGTAAATTCTGTTATGTTGTTGAAATGATTCCATATTTTTTGTTTAACCAATGAATTTCAAAATTCTTTGGTTCTAATAAACATGTCTAAAGTTTGAATTGGTATGCTTCTAATTGGATCAATTTTTTTCTAATTTATTAATTTCGTTGTGCAACGAAGTTGCAGGATTGCAAGCCAATGGTTTTTGAATATCTTTTTTCGGTGTTTTACCGAGCTCTTAATCCCATAGACCTAGTGGTTGAGCGTATTGTTTTTGCTACGGACAAAATGATTTAGAAATTCTAGAGTATGATTAAATGTTTTAGAAGATAGGAAAACAAGCCTGTTGCGGGACAAAGAAAATAATTGCCACCTAACATTGATTTTTGGTGTGGTAGGTTTCTGAAAATGAGGAAAAGTTGTTTCTTAATGAAAAAGCTATGAAAGAAAGTCTTCATTTGACTTCATTTTCTAGGCTAACAAACTGAATGTGCTTCTTTTTGTGGTTTTGGTGGTGTTGAGTTATTGTAATACTTCGTTTGTAATTGTAGTTATAATACCGCAGCTTGTTATTGCAATATTTTGTAGCATAATCCGTAATATTTTGGTTTTGTTTGAATGATGTTGGTCTTCCTTATTTTCTTGATGGTGTTGCTCGTAAATTTGTGTTTATTGCGACTGGTTGTGACCAATTATGTATTAATTGTGACCGGTTGTGACTGGTTGTTAACGGAGACATGACTCATGTCTCCGTGCTTAATTGTGACTGGTTGTGACCAATTTTATGTTAATTGAGACCGATTGTGGCTGATTGTGACTGGTTGTTAACGGAGACACGGGTCTCCGTGCTTAATTGTGACCAATTATGACTTGTTGTGACCAATTCTGTGTTAATTGTGACCATTTGTGACTAGTTGTGACCAATTCTGTGTTGGGGGTGTAGTTTCCATTTTTTAATCTGAATTTTTTTTGGAAGGTAAGGTGGGGTGGGTCCGTGAGGTGGTGTGATTTTCAAATTTGAATTTTTGGAAATTTTTTGTGGGGTGTGGTGTGGTGGGGTAGGTGGGGTGAGGGTGAGGTGGCTGGGGGTGGGTCCGGGGTGGTATGATTTTCAGATTTAAATTTCTGGAAATTTTTAATTATGGTGTGGGGTGGGGTGGGGTGGGTGGCCGGGTGGGGTGAGGTGGGTGGGTGCCTGGGTGGGGTGACGTGGGGATAATTAATTATATAATATATATATTTAATTGGAATTAACACCTGAATTTTGAAATAATTTAACAAGTTTGGTAGTTTTGAAATGTGATTTTAATAGGTAGGATTTATGTATTGTTCCCATTGTAATTTTATGAATTAAAATAATAAAATTACACGTAAAAAATTCTTCTTTTTTAACCACACATTTTTCGAAAAATTACTATTCCCCTCATTATAATTTGGAAATATGGAGCCCAAACAGGAGCAGAAATTCGTATTGCCGTAAGTATGTTTAATTTGTGCAAGTATTTGTTGTGTATTAATTTATATAAATTGGAATTTTGATTATTGTGATATGTTTAATCCCTGTCTAATATCCATTATCTTAGTAGAATAAAGTTTTGAATAATATTTTTTTTTAAAGAATATGCGATTGAAAAATAGAGAAAAATGAATTTACGTAAAGAATATTTTATTGCGTGAATGCATGATAAAAAATGAATATATAGAAGAATAAGTTTTAAAATAATGATGGTCAAATACAACCTTAATTCGTGCAAGTGTTATAGTAAATGTTATACTTGAAATCAAATACTACACGAAATTCAATATTATTTCTCCTATAAAATTATTAATTATTACTAAACGAAAACTCCATTTGTACAAGGTAGATGGTCATGCTAATCACCAATAAGCCCAATTATTCGGAACAAAATTGTGTTAAAGCGTGTACAAGTAACAATTTTGTTGAATGCAGTAACTCGCCAATACCATTGCCATCTACTTTTCGTGCAATTGTAGACGTCACTCTTCTTCTCTCCTCATATGCTCATGCGATAAAGATTGTCTTTAAACAATATAAAACGAAATACTTGTTTTTGAACTTTCAAAATCTTTTCTTTACGAACCCTTCTCTGATTTTTCTTTGATTCAACCAAATGGTGGTTTTGAGTTTCTTGAAAAAGAATTTATATGTTTTTTTTTACCGCGAGGTGATTTTCTTCGAGGCTTTTTGGAGTTGCAGAGTCTTGATTGTTCTTGGGGGCAGTTTGTGTGGGGTTCGAGAGATTCTTGCTAGGAGTTTGACTTTTGAAACTGTTCAAGATTGGTGAAGCTGATCAAGAATTTTGGCTGTTCATCAGAATTTACTGCCGTGGAAAAACCCTCCTTGGGATTGAAAATTTTGATGATTTCTATGGTTTATCACACGATTGGAGTTTTTGAGTGATTATTACTGAGTTAGTACTTAATACCTTTTGCCATTTTCTTGGTTTTTCTTTTCTTCTGCTTATACAGACTACAGTGAGTTCTTTCGAATGATTATTCAGTTTCATGTGAATACAGGTTTCTCGGTTTGATTATTCTTTGCAGAGTTCAAAATTCAGATTCTAAAGAAGCACAAATATTCAGGTAAACTATGATGCATTCGATTATGATTGATTTTATTATGCCGAATGTGCAAAACGAAATTATGATACCCTCTAATTTCTTTATCTGCCTGACAACTGCTGAATTGTTATTCAGGTTAATAAATCTTTTAGTGGTTGAAGACTTCTGTAGTTGTGTCACTTTTCATTCATCTTATGAATTCGGAACTGTAACAAGAGGAAAGTGTCTTGAAGTACTGCAAGAAAACGTTTATTCTTCCCATTTTCTTTCTTTGAATATTTACTTTGTTGTACATCTTCTTAGATAGTTGAAACTCCGAACAACTTCTGTATATTACACTAGCCTATTTAAGGCATTGTATTTCCGTGACATTTTGAGACAATGAAATAGTATCTGCATTAATGAAGTCTGACATTGTTAAGTAAGGCTAGTAGATCTAATTTCTAATGTGTTCTTGAAGTTGAATGCTCATCTTCATCAGAAAGAGAATATCTTAATCTTACAAAGATTTTGTGAGGAATTTTCATCCATATAATTCTTCATTGAAACATGATCGTTAAAGCTACTAAGGCAAATAGATGTGAGTAGAATTACAAGGTCTTCAAGCAAAACGAAAATGGTGTCTTAATGGTCATAATGAATGTTCTGCATACACCAGTCGTCTGTACTTCTGAATTTTGAAAATGAAGTTATCTTTGGACTGATCTATAGTTTCTTTATCCGTAGAAGTTTTGTGTTGGCTTTCTTTTTTAAGTAGGACCTATGACATCTATTCTTTTCTACATTTTCCATGAGTCATAGTTGTAAAAACTGAACCATCTGTGCAATTTGTTTGATGATTTCTAATTGCAATGGATCTCTCAAATCTACGTTTTGATTTTTCAATGCTTGATGGCAGCTTCTTGTGGGACAATTCATGAAGCTTTAGTACTCAAATTATATTTACTACTACTTTGACTATCTATGTGGTGATCCATATAATATTTTCTTTTTCATAGAAGCAACCTTATTTCTCCTTGAGCTCCCAGTATGATATAATTTGTTTATCCACTTTCAACAATCATCTTTTTATTGGTCATTCTTTGTTTATCCCCTTTATATCAATATTTTCTTTCTTTGGCTGTTCTTGTCAGGTAACAATCTGATAAGATAAGAAGTATGGTAGCAAAAGACCATCAGAAAACCAAAGGATCTGCCAAAGCAGAGATGGGAGAGATCGATACCAGTGCACCATTTCAATCTGTCAAAGATGCTGTCAGTTTATTTGGTGAAGGTGTTTTTTCAGGGGGAAAACCTGCTATTAAGAAGCCAAAACCACATTCTGCAGAAGTATGTAGCATTCCTTCTTTGTTTCATTACTGGTATTGACCACAATAAGTTATCATTTAAATTGCTTACCTTTGGAGCGTGTAACTTGAAATTTAAGGACATAGGATGCAGCATATCTTTGTAGGTATAGGCAAAAATATGGACGAAGTGGCTATTTTTTTATTGTTGATATATTCCACTTCCAAAACATGTGGGAAGTGTTTTGTGCGCAGAGCTAGACAGGATTTGGACTGTACAATAGATGAGGTTTTAGATTCTTTTTCTTTAATACTATTCAGTAGTGTCCATTCTATGTTATCAAACATGCCACTGGTGTTTAGATAAGCTTCCTACTAAATCTCTTCTTCTTCTGGTTACATAAGGGAAAATTGGAGAAAATGTGTCAGCAGCATTTATTGCATATGCCTGATCAAATTTTGGCTCTTTTGTAAAAGTTTCACTTCATGACAATTTCCATTTCCGTGACTAGTTTATAAAAGGTCAAGGATATATGTTCCTCCATTCGTGTATCGGGCAGTGCATGCAATCTTTGTGTTGGTCATCAAGTAGTTCTACTAATTCTTTTGAACTCTGGATTTATGCGATTTTTTTTCTAATGAATTATGGCAAGCATATGGTAGTTGATTTTCTGTTGGCAAAAATTTATAACATTGTACAACCAATTACTGAAATTTAATGCGGTGAAACAAAGAAAAGCTGAACATATATATTTGACATCCATATTTACTTCCTGGTAATGTATATGCACACTCAAGCTAATATCTTTATTGGAGGTTGTCCTACATGGAACAATCTTTGGGTTAAGTTACTTCTTAATGTTTTGTGTATATCAATGTCTTATCACTTCTTCCTCAGAATACAATTAAAGTTGCGATCTCCTACTATTTTGTCGTCTTTTCAGAGAGTGCTGGCAAAGGAGATTCGGCTTCACCTGGCCCAAAAAGAGTTGAATAAGTTGAAGGAACAACTGATTAATGCTGAAACTATGAAAGCGCAGACCATTGTAGAGCTTGAAAGGGCTAAACGGATTGTTGAAGATCTGATCCAGAAGCTCAAAACTCATAATGAATTGAAGGATATAGCAATTATGGAAACAGAAGCGGCTAAGCAAGCAATTTGAAGAAACAAGAAATATCGAATCTGAAGGAAATGATGGATCTGTAAAGGTAGACCTGGAAACTGCAAGAGTTCAATACACGACTGCTGTCACTGAACTTGATGCAGCAAAGCAAGAACCCAGGAAAATCCGGGAGGAATACAATGCATCTGTGGAAGCAAAAAATCTTGCCATTGAGCAAGCATCCGAAGCTGAGAATTTTGCAAACGCAAGCATAGAAAGATCTGGTGAGTTATCCAAAGATATTGCGGCATTACAGGAGGCGAAGCTTGCTAGTACTCAAGCACGAGAAGAGGAAGCAAAGATCTATGCTGACAAGGATAAGCGAAGCAGTCATATAAAGTCAGACTCGAGGAGTTGGCTAAAAAATTGCTGGCTTTGAAGAAAAGTCTTGATCCCAATGTTAACAAGAATCTGGAAACTCAACTGGCTTGAATCACTTCTGAAATTGAGGCTCTGCAAAAAGGGGTGGAAAAAGCAAGGGCTTCAGATCTCAATTCTGTGAGGACCATTACTGCAGAGTTGGATGATGCTAAGGAATCGCTACATAAAGTGGCAGAAGAGGAAAACTCGCTAAGGAGCCTAGTGGAGACCCTTAAGATAGAACTGGAAAACGTATAGAGAGCATTTAGATATGAAGGAGAGGGAAACAGGAACTGAATCCTCTGTGGTAATCTGCATGTCAAGCTCCAGAGAACCAAGTCTGAGCTTGAAGCAGCCTTTGCAGAAGAAGCAAAATTAAGTGGCATATCTGATGAAACGATTTCTACCATCTTCCAGCTATCATTGGAGAGTGAAAGTGCTAAGCATGAAGTTGAAGAGATGAAGCGCAACACTGAAGAACTTAAGAAAGAAGCAGAAGTAGCAAAAATTGAGCTAGAAGCAGCAGAAACTAAGCTTAAAGTTGCATTGAACGAAGCCGAAGAAGTGAAGGCAGCGGATGCTATTGCCTTAAATCAAATCAGTTTGCTGTCTGAGAAAATCAATGCTGCACGTTCCCCGACTTCAGAGCCCGGTGCTCAGATCACAATTTCAAGAGTTGAATTCGAGTCATCAAGCCGAAAGGTTGAAGAATCTGAAAAGTTAGCAGAAATGAAAGTAGCAGCTGCAATAGCTCAGGTAGCAGCTGTGAGAGAAAGTGAAGAGGAGGCCCTCAAGAAGTTGGAGAATAGCCAGAAGGAGATTGAGGACATGAAAATTGCTACTCGTGAGGCTTTGAAGAAAGCAGAAATGGCTGAGGCAGCCAAGAAGGCAGTGGAGGGAGAGCTCAGAAGGTGGCGTGATCGGGAACAAAATAAGGCAGTGGAAGCAGCATCTCTGGTTCTTGCAGAAACAGAGAAGACCTTTGAATCTTATGCTTATCCACAAAATTACCAAATCCGAAAGCAGAAGTCAGCTGAGATAAGTAATGGAAACACAAAAATTGGAAAAAGTGAAAACCTCCACGACAAAGAAAGCATCTCAGTGGTGTGTTTTATAAGAGAAACAATATTGAGGGCGGTATGCCTTCTTCCTTGCCTAGTGAGCAGCCTGTATGGTGAGTGTGGTGTACAATTTTTTTGTGCTGAACATGTAAGTTTGAAATAAACCTGTTTATGCCCGTATCTGTGTATATCTGAGACCAGTAGGATTTTCATGTTTTCTTTCAAGGGTTCTTTCTTCTATTTGAAATGAAGTTGGGGAAACAGAAAGCCTTAACAAACTATCACTTTTCATTATGGAAATGGCAGACTAATGTGTGTTAGTAGTCTATGTGAGTGCACAGAAAATTCGCCATTGCAATCTGATCTCCATAAATTTTGAGTTGACTATATGTATAATAAAAATCATACACAAGGTAATGGCTGCTATGTATTTTCTTCGCGTCGCGGCTGATGATGAAATCAGAAGATGAAATACTTATATGAAATTGCGCTAGCTTTTGGTATTTCTGCAACATTTGAGCAACAATGTGGCATCCACACAAAGGTGGTCAAGTTACAAATGACATGGCCTGCATTGAGATAATGCAAGCTTTTATACTACGCTCGTTGATTAAATACCCTCAGAGCTATTTATCAGTATGCTGATACCAAAACAAAATTTCATAAAGCCTCAATCCCCATTAATCTTAAGCTCACGTAATGAGTGGGAAAGCTCTTTTTGATTCCTGAGTTTGTGAAACTCAGATTCTATAGTTTTAGCAATTTTGACATCTTTGGTGTCTGGCTGAGGAAAATCCACGTGGAATGAACCTTGTTTGATTGGTGCAACGGGATCGATCAGCGGAGCTTGCTGCTTAACATAGTTGTATAGCTGCTGATGGAAGGGATGGTACAAGGAAAAACAATTGCCTACAGTTCCATTTTTAGATTGCCGTGATGAACCTGAGCCTTCTGTGCGACAAAAATGAGGAATGGATTCATAATCCATGATCTGCATGGAATAACTTATTTTCAACTTCAACCAACAAATCCAACTAAACTTGTGCTTCACAATGCGCTTACAGTTAAAGCCATGAATCAAACTGAACTTACCTTCAGCAATTCATCTTTTCCGGAGCCTGAAAGGACTTGTACTTTCCTCCTAGTCCTCTCTTGCAGAAGAGGCCTCACAACCTATGAACAGGTACAACAGAAATCCAACTTTAGATATAGATAAAGTGCAAATAACCTGAAAATATGCAGTATATATACATGCCACACCTTCCAACATGCTGAAAATATATATGGTGCATTGACTATGTAATATGTTTGAGTCTTCTCGGGATAGTTCAGGTCATCGATGGTAGATATTACGGATAGAAACTGCAATGAAAGGACTTACAAACGTGTTAATTACCAATAGCGTGAAGATTTACAAATATATAGTACATAATACAACCAGCATAAAATATTTTAGATTAACGGAAAAAAGGTTAGAAGGTTATGCAATATGAAGAAATACCTTGAGTTGATTTAGTGCGGAAAATTTGAGACCAGTCATGTCCAAAATCTTTATGCAGGTGCCGATATATCTCCCCAACTTCTTTGTTGCAGAAGGCTATAAAATAAAATAAAGTCTATAAACAAAGCTGTTTTCCAAGTATATTTTTCACAATCCTAGTATGCAGATGCCAAAACTCACCAATATAACACGATCTCGATATTCATTCATTTGGATGTGTGACTGGACGTAATAGTTAATCTAAAATGTCAAAGATTAATATCAGATAAAATAAATAATCCACGTAATAAAACCAAATTTAACATTTTTTAAAAAATAACAGAAAATTCTTGAAAGCATGACATCTTACAGATGCTTTGTCATATGTGCTGAGCCCTACACCAACTGCAACAACAGGAAGACCCTGAAAAATTAGAAGATAAAACGTAAATCATGCACGAGTTACGTATTTTATCAAGTGTATCAGTACCATTTATAATGTGTTGATAGAAAAGTAACTGCGAGACATTACCTCTTTTGAGTATCCAGACATTCCTACGAGCTGAGAATCCCTTACTTCTCTGTACAAGTCAACAGGGATAATTGGCTTCTGCAGAAGTAACCAGTTATATTAGGAGTGGTAAAATTCAAAAATTACTTTTGTCCACGATAAGCATTCTATAAAATTATAAGATGCATTGTCATGATGATAGTCTATGAAATTCGTTATTGCATACAATGTTGGAGATCTTGTATGAGATTTATTCGAAGGTACGGGTTCTAATTTCCAAAGAAACCTCAGATTCCAAACGTTTTTCCACCTCTTCAATAGAAATCCACCAAGGGTTGGCCAGATTAGGTAACAGCCTCGTCCTTGACAGCTCTAACAAATTCTAGGCAGTGAACCTCATTCTTGAAATAACAGAACCACGTGCACCAACTAAAGTGTCATGGATTTTGCAATTTGTTTTTCCAACATCAGAAAAATTCTACTATTTCAATCTGCAGATAGTTATGGCTGTTGACTAAAGAGATGCACTTTTTGGAAGAAAAAATAGTTTACATTAAGATGCTCGATTTTCTGACTTTCTAAAGCACCAGTCAAAAGCAGAAAATTTGACCATAAACTAGTGGTGTTTGTAGTTGAAGATTCAAATAAATGTTCATTATCAATATTACCATGGCTAAAACTAAGCCATGCATCCGCGCCTGTGGCACCCTTATTTTGTTTATCCTTTTAGCCCAAATCCAAACAATATTGTGGATTGGATAGAAGAATAGATCTTCGAGGCGTTTTCCCCAAAAAAAATATGGGATGGGTGGGATGGCAATTAATAATCATCTATCGTAGAAGGCTAGGAGCTCTCACTTAGCCTGTCAGCTCAAACAGCAGCCGCTGCTGTGCTTTAGTGCACTAGTCTAGTGCCGTCGATTACTGAATTGACTGCTTGACTTTCTCGGATGAAATGAAAATTGGATTCATGTAACAGGAGAAAGATTTATCATTCCTTAGGACAATGCACGAATACCAGATTACAAGGAAATAGAAAACTTAACATTCTACATAGAACAAGATCAGAACTCACCGCCAATATATTGTCAATATCATTTTGTAACCTCCAGTTCAAGCAGTCAACAAGCTGAAAAAACACGGGGTACAACTCGTAAGAAAAAATGAACATACGCCAACTTATTCTAACGAAATTTTTTTGTTAGTAATGGAATCATCAAACCATTTTATGGGCGTCAAATACATTCCCATCTCTTGCTTTGAGAAACCTCACCAAATTCTCGGTTGGGTAACCTTGATGTATATTCTGTATATGAAGACAAGAAAATTGCAGTATGTTCATTATTTACTCTAAACTTCAAAATGAGAAATAATCTGTGTAAGGTTGCAAAAAAGATACAAAAAGGATTTTCATCTTAATTTCCGAACCCTGTACTTGCAAGGAAAAGCACGAGATTGATTATTTTAATGTGCAAGAAATATACAAGAAGCTAAGAACAAGTCCAGTCAAGCACTAGCCAAGAACAAAGATCAAGCAAATTGTGAAAATAATCATCCTCATTCCATCAAATAAAAATCTAAGATTTAAAGCAGCTCTCTGACTATCCCATTTCCACAATCAAGCCAAAAATGAACAAATATGACAGGAAACAAGTACTGGGACTTTTACAAGTATAAACCCAAGTCAACAATCACTTCAAGTACTTAGAAGTTAGATCAAACTGAAATTCAAAAGGATCAAAAAAAATTTCTTAATTCTCAAAAGTACAGGACAGACGAGTAAAAATGGCAAACCTGGAAAGTCTGTTTCAGTGGTTCGTCAACTGAAATCAAAATAAATAACCAAAAAATTAGTTCTCGAGAGATCAAAAATTCCAAAAAGACTCAAATGTGATGAAGAAAAATGACCTTTTTCCAGGAGAGTCTGCAACTGCAGGATCATATCTTCTGTTATGAACACCATAATTCACTCAATAAATTAACTGCGTGGACTCAATCCCAGATTTCACATTTCAGCTCTTCCTTGAATATATAATTAGTAAGCCTTTGTGTCTGTTTTTTTGTGTGTGGGGTCGGGGGTGTTGTCGGACAGGAGGCGTGCGTGACGCTTGTGAAAATATGGACCTCTGTTTTTTGGGTGGTGAAAGACATTTGCTTTCCCATCTCATTTAAAACTCATATAATTTTATCAAGATAACAATAGTAATTAAAAGAAAGTTGATTTGACATTGTTTGCACATTTTGATTGCCATCTATTTTTTAGCTTGTGAAAATGGCATGTTAGTGGTGTTAATTATTTTTTTTTCTTTTTTTTTTACGTAGTAACCCGCAGTCGCTACTGTGAGTGCGCATTGGGTAAATATTGCTCCATGTGCAGTAACCCCAGTAAACCACACAAGAGAGATAAATCGAGATAAACAAACCCGATGCGACGGGCTCGATTGAGAAAGTGTTGACAGAAAATGATGTTAATTTCTTAATCATTGGACTAATGGATAACATCTCGACTAAACATTCCATGATAAGTAACATTTTTGTTCAATAAGCCCATTCTCTTGACAATTAAGATCGACTTGATCTATTAAACCATTCTCGTGTACATATATTTTTTTCCTTTCCTTTTTTCTTCTTTAACTCTTTTTTTTTTTTTTTTGCTATATAAATAATATTTATTATATGTTAAGATTGAAAAATAATATTCCTATTTATCATAATAACAAGAATATAAAAAAGTTGGCACTGAAATAATGTTTGACATTTACATGTTCTCTCTCAACCTTTTTCTAGTAACATTTTTTTGTTTATTGATCTTAGTATTTTTATTTTTTTTACCTTAAATAGTTGTAACCATTTATGTAAGAAGGGTAAAAAAAAAACCCTTTTTACACTAAAACATTTTTCTTCCTTAAATTAAAATTAAGAAAAAAAAAATCAAATTTAGCGTAAAGGTAAGGCTAAAATAAGATATGTTTATTTTTGCTAACTATTGAAAGGAACAAAATTAATGACATTGCAAAGTTGTGCATTATAACATTACTAAACATTGGTACGTAGCATTTTCCCAAAATAGCCAAATACATATGCCAACCTTTTTACGTGTCAAGAAGACGCTCTTTTCGACTTTTCTAAGTTTGAATAAAAATTATTGGACAATATTACTGACGTTTTCTATAAATTAGCGTAATATTATCTTACTAGCTACTGGTAAATATCCTTGATTTTCACTTCTCTCGAACATATCCAAAACCAAAATACCCTTCGAGATCTTCGACTACGCAAATTTTCTGAGAAAAGAAGTAATAAACTCATCGTATGATTCAACATATTTTATATAGTTGCCTTTTGATCCTTGAAAGGTGATGGGTGAATAGGTGGTCATTTAAATTATTGATCCATTTGAATTTGAGCCATACATGTCAAATTACTATATCATTGGACACAAATCAATCTTAGGTCGAATGGACAAAAGAATAAACATAATAATGTCAAAGATTGAAACGTCAATAAAAAGAGGCTTGATTGAGTGCATGTTGAATAAAATGGATTTAATAAATAATTAATTCAACAATCGTTTATTCTTTATCATTATCATATGTTACCACATGTTACTTTTTTAAAACTTCACTATCATGAAAAATCACTATCGTGACAAAATAGCATCTTACAAAAAATTCAATATTCGAATCATTATTCCTATGTTTATCAATTGGCATGATATATATATTCCAGGAAGACATTCTTTTTAGAAAAAAAATTCAATATTCGATTTTTATTTTATTTTTTCCCAAAAAGTGCAAATTCTACACATTCTTTTTAGTGGAGTTTACTCTTACGGAGCACATGATGCCCAGTGTAAGTAAAGAAACAAATTTGAAGAATCTGCAAGCATTTTTCAACTGAATAATTTATTTAAATCGCACTACTTTTTGGCTAAATTTGAGACGTCCGTTTTTTCTACTTCAGAGAATCTTGAAATGGGTTAAAAGGTAATCACATGTTCATGTCGAATATAATTGACTACTTTAAAATAATAATAATAATAAATAAATAATTGTGGGCCATATTTTGGGTTAATTTCACAAATGGTCACTGAAGTTACCTGAAAATTTCAAAACGGTCACTGAAGTTTCAAAGTTTCAGAAACGGTCACTGAAATTTGAAATTTCTTTCAAAACGGTCACTGAATTTTCAGATTTTTTGGCCAAGTTTGAGGCAATTTTTCGGCAACTTCCGACCACTAAAATCGTCGATTTCGGATACTGTTGGAAAGCCCACGATGTCCTCTTCAATTAGCATAAAAAATCTCCCCAAAACTCCAAGTGATTTGGTCGGAATAAACCCACGAAGTCGGCAACCGAAAATTGTGAGAATCTGCCAAGATTTTCAGATTTTTTGGGCAAGTTTGAGGCAATTTTTCGGCAACTTTCGACCACTAAAACTGTCGATTTCGGATACCGTTGGAAAGCCTACAATGTCCTCTTCAATTACCATCAAAAATCTTCCCAAAACTCCAAGTGATTCGACCGGAATAAACCCACGAAGTCAGCTACCCAAATTGGGCAAAAAAGTCTGAAAATCTGCCCAGTTTGGGTAGCTGATTCCGTGGGTTTATTTCGGCCGAATCACTTGGAGTTTTGGGGAGATATTTGGTGGTAACTGAAGAGGACGTCTTGGGCTTTCCAAGGGTATCCGAAATCGACAGTTTTGGTGGTTGGAAGTTGCCGAAAAATTGCCTCAAACTTGCCCAAAAAATCTGAAAATCTGGACAGATTTTCACAATTTTCGGTTGCCGACTTCGTGGGTTTATTCCGGCCGAATCACTTGGAGTTTTGGGGAGATTTTTTATGGTAATTGACGAGGACATTATGGGCTTTCCAACGGTATCCGAAATCGATGGTTTTGGTGGTCGGAAGTTGCCGAAAAATTGCCTCAAACTTGGCCAAAAAATCTGAAAATTCAGTGACCGTTTTGAAAGAATTTTCAAACTTCAGTGACCGTTTCCGAAACTTTGAAACTTCAGTGACCGTTTTGAAATTTTCAGGTAACTTCAGTGACCATTTGTGAAATTAACCCCCATATTTTAGATTTTTTTATTTTACCCAAAAATTCAAACTGTTTATAATGAATCGTGCTATATGTACAATGATGGTTGACATTATTTGTTGACAATCATGATTTGGCATCATCACATTCATTCATTTCAAAAAAAATTCAAAAACTGTTTTTTGAATCAACTGTCCAAATTTTGCCACATCATTATCAACAAACATCGTCAACCATCATTGTACAAGTAGATTAATTCGTTTATAATAGACAAGGGCTCTATGCTCAAGTCAGTCGTGGATCAGACCACTCTTTAATTACTAAAACGGATAATCATAGTCACGATTTCAAATCTTCGTAAAATACGACTGCAATTATCCCCAACAAAAATACAATTTATAGGATGTTGGTGTTTGCATCCAAACCCACAGTCCAAGATATAAGCCCAACGTGAGATCCTGGCCTTTTAACCCGTTTTATTATTGACCCACGCTCCGCTTGTTTGGGAGTGTTTACTTATAATTCAAGTAGCATGTTCTACAAAGTACAAAGTATAAAAAGCGTGTTTAATCATTCATCTTAAATTATTATAATTTAAGCTTTACCAAACATGCTTGTCTATGGCTATAGCAAAAATAGGCAGCAAACAAATTCACATTTATGGATAGGTACCAACAAACAGTATTTCAACATTTGCAAATACAACAACATCAAAGACTAAATACTAGCTACCACATTAGACCCCCTGAATTTTTCTTTTCAATTTAAGATATCTATAATATTCAGAAACTCCATGTTCTTGTTGGACCAACATAAACAACAGTTTAGTTAAAAGAAATCAAATTCAAGATAATTATCAGAACCTTGTTGGGTTGGGATAGCTGCAGGAGCAACTTTCAGACTAGTTGATGCGGTCGGGGCAGGAATTCTTTCAATCTCGACTGGTCTAGGCACATCTGGCGGACTTGCACAACGAATTAAAGCCCAATTCACACCCTCAAAGAATGGATGTTGCTTAATCTCGGTTGCCCCGCGTTTGTATGCCAACCTATGCTGTGGCTCTTTCACTAGCAAGCCTCTTATAAGATCCCTAGCAGCGAAACTGACAACTGGCGATTCTGGAAACCGCAATGGCTGGCCCACGACATTGAAAAGTGTAGCCTTATTTCCTGATCCCTTGAAGGGAGTCTTACCGAACAATAGCTCATAAAGAAAAATCCCAAAAGTCCACCAGTCCACAGCACTGCCATGCCCTTCACCTTTGATGATTTCAGGTGCCAAGTACTCGTGGGTACCTACAAATGACATGGAACGTGCTTCGGTTGGCTCCGCAATAAGCTCGGGCAATGGGCTGACTTGGTTACCAATGTCATTTTTGGTTTTGCGGTCTTTCTTGGATTTGCTTGAAAAGAGGCGAGGAGTGAAACACGAAGTAGGGACCATACATGACGGCTGAATGCAGGAGGGCTCAATACAAGCAGGTTGAACGCAATAAACTGAGTTTTTCCGAAGTGTATCTGTCTCGAGGGACGAGGATTTGATGAGTGTTGGGCTAACAGCACAGCGGAGAGAAAGATCAAAGTCGGATAACATAATGTGTCCATCTTCTCTCACGAGGACATTTTCAGGCTTGAGATCCCGATAGACAATGCCAAGCATGTGGAGGTATTCCAAAGCAAGAAGGACCTCAGCTACATAGAACCTGCACGTGGGATAGAAATAAATCACAGAAGGTACAAATAAACAATTACACAGTATTTTGAGTCCTCATATACAAATTGCACGTAAAATAGTAAAACGAAAAACCAAATACTGCACAAGGAACTATTAGATAGAAGCCAAGGAGAGAACCGGAAAGACACTAATCTTGCTATATAACTTCTTAGGCACTTTGAGATGATGCGCGGTCAGATAAACATAAATAACACACATAAATAGCAGTTGGTTAAACCAGAAACTGGGTCAAAAGGATAAATCCCACACCCTTGTGTGCAGACAAAACATAGCTAGAAACTCCATAGGGGCAATCAAAACTTTCCCAAAGCATGCTATAAGTGCCAGATAAGATAAATGCTTACTTTTTTTCTGACAGAATTAAAGATTTGCAGTTAAAATGTAAAATTTTGTAATGACAATCTAAGAGCTTGTTTGGGAGGGATTTTAATCAAAATTCTAGCCGTTAACTATCAAATCAACCAAGATTTTTGACTTTCCCTCTCACATGGAGGGGGGGGGGGGGGTCCACAGGTTGACTATAACGGCTAGAATTTTGATTAAAATCCCTCCCAAACAAACTCTAAAAAAGAAACTTTTAGGAAACCTCAAGCATTTTTGGGAAAAAAAATAATCTTAAAGTAACTTTTAAGCTAGACCAAACACGCTCCATTTCAACCAACACTATTTTATGAAAAAATAAAATAGAACGCCTACTAAATTACTACACAAGCTGAGAAGCTAAGGAGATATTGAAGAGTAGGTAATAAAGAGACATTATTACTGAAGCATAACTCAAAATGAGGACGCGATATCAGGTTGATTTGACTAGCTTGTCGTGAAAATGCAGATGAAATACAGCAAGCATATTACAAGGTCAGACATTTTGACCTGAGCGACATGCTTATCATTCAATAAGCAGATTACCATGCTGAAATTAGCAAATTTCAACATTTGGAGTTGAAGAAAAATAATGGCAAATTAATTAGAGAGCATCAACAATTGGCATGTCTAGAAACTTAGTTCACTTTGATTAAACTAAAACATCATTATTCATTGGCAGCAAATTATGCAGTTACAAGAGAAATGCTAATCTACTGAGCATGATAAAAAAAATGTAGTAATCAGCAGATAAGGTATCATAATGACAGTAGAATAAAATATACTGATATTGTGTGATATGAGTAGCCTCCATTCAATTTATCTTAAAGACGGAGGCCACAACAGAAAAGTTCAAAAGCTGATTTTTACTTATTCAATCCTGCACTATTTACTTGACTATATCTCCTTTTCTAGAAGGCTCAAGGAAAAAAAATAAATAGCAACTCTAGGCACAAACAGTATCAGAATAGGATGAAAAAATAAATAAAAACAGAATAGCAATTGTTACGTCTCATCCGACAATGCTCCAAGCATCGACGACATGGCAGCCAGCTAGCAAGCGTAATAAGGCCCGCACTCCGTGTCACTGTCCTCTACCTCCTGGCCTATCCGAAGCCATCGAACATAGAAAGTCCTAGTGATGCATCACCTCAAAAGAGGTGCCATGTTGAGACCGACCCTCCACAGTTGAGGCGAGGTTCCACGACCTGGTGCAAAGTAAATTCGAAGCAACTAGACTCTCAACATAAGAAGCCCATCTTCCAACTTCGCCTCCTCCGTGAGATCTTTTGTACAAGATCTGATATTGATTGATAGTAACATCTCTGTAGCAGACACCTCAAAGTCAACATCCTGTTAGGCCTAGACTATAGGGTAGCAGCTTTTTAGAATCATTAAATGCCCCTGAACCTAAGAATGCAAAAGCAACGTCGATGATGAGGCACCTCAGCCGTTGAGATAGGGCCACATGCCAGTTCATCCAACGGTAACCAAAGTCACATCTTCTACTATAAAAGCTTACACTTAATGTCATTTGAAGGTAATACAATTTTACATACTCGTAGCATTATTGCTCACTCTTGTTTACTCTCTATATACAATGGTGCAAGTACACATTCGTGGCTCACTTCTTTTGTTTATCCCTCACCCATATATCTATACAAGTTAACTGACTTGATAGTCAAAATGTTTGCGACCGCCTCCTTCATTGCCGGAGAAGGCCAAGTGCTTCTAACGATTTGTCGAAGTGTAGGAGCTTTATGTGTGGACATGAGAAGAGCCAAGATCTGTTGGCTACGTCACTAGTCAGAAACCAAGGTCAACAATGGTAAAGCATAGAGAAAGCACTTGACAATGGATTTCTCTTCTAAAATCGGACGCTAAAAAAAGCCTACTCAAGCCCGGGTGGTTATAGACCAATTCCTAACCACATAGCTACAATATGAAAACTATTAATATAAGACTTGTTTCATGTCATAAATTTTTAATCATATAAATCAGGTGCACCTGTTCCTTCCAATTTGTAAACTTGCAAGGGATAGACTTCTTGCTTGCATTGCAAAGGTGGTGAGCTAGGAACCATAAAACAAAATTTTATATCATTTCAAAATCAAGCTCCTATTATGGATCATAAAGAGAGAGGCCTTGTTTTACCTCAATATCTAGTTGTGTGCAAGGTCTGATTAAATATGTAACATTCTGGTATTATATACAATTTACTAATAAAAATAATTAACAACTTGTGCTTTTTGGTCGGGAATAGTAGTTTTAGAAAAAAACTAGAATAAGTTTAATGTCTCTTCCTACTTTTCAGCTTTAAAAATGGAAAAAGAAAATAAATAAATAAATAAACATGTTTGATGCTCCCTCACTCCTCACAAATACATATTTTCTTGTTAGATATGTACACAGATATTGTGCATATATTATATTTTAAGAAGAATCTACAATTTACTCTTAAGTTATAAATTAAATAAGAATACTTTATGAAGACTCAAGAAGCCGGATACTCTAGTTGGCTCAACAACTTCCATAACTACTTACACCATGTCCTATGTAGATTCAACCAGACACTGCAAATTTCATGAGAATGAAAGTGATCGTTTCCTATATCCACGCTCACAAAAGCTTGCAGAAATTAGTTTGCAGGACGACGTAATTTATGATACATATCAAGAATATTGAGACTATTAGTTGGGATAAGTGTCGTACTTCACTGCCTGTTCAGTAAAATGCTTTCCTGGTTGCCTCTGCCGAAGTGTGTGCAGGTCACCTCCTGGGCAGAACTCCATAACCAAACATGAGAACTTTTCTGTCTCAAAATGGGTATATAAAGTTGGAAGGAAGGGGTGATCTAGGGACTGCAGTATTTCTCTTTCTGTCTGAGCACGCAAAAGTTTCTTGCGACTTGCTAGTGATGCTTTATCCATGACCTTCATGGCAAAATAGCACTTTGTTCCACATAATTCCGAAAGATAGACACTTCCAATATCGCCACAGCCCAACTTCTTCAACAGTCTGAAATGCCTCAAATCTAATGCTCCATCCTTCGATCGTACCACTTGTATGGCTTCCCATCTCATATCATTTGCTTTATGAGGTTTGTTAACGCTGCTACTCAGACTGCTACAAGTACTTTCGTCACTTATATCAGTACTTGTGCTACCCCTACACAAACTGCTCTTTCCACTCTCAACAAAATCAAGCCGATCACTGATTTTAGCACTTCCACTTGTTTTTGCAAGGCTGCTAGCTCCATCGCTCACTTTAGCAGATGCTGAGCTATCCTTGACAATTGTGCGACCTGATGTTTTCTTTTCCGGATCAGGTGTATTCTCAAGTGTTTGTACTTGTTTCGAATTCCCCAATTTTAAGCTGGAATCCAGCTTATCAGCTACAGAACTGACCAACTCCTTTTGCTGATAATTATGTAATTTCTTTTCCCCCGCTGCTGCTACTGCAATTTTCTTAGAAGCAACAGGTTCAACATTTTTAGATGATTCTCTCACGGTAGTCTCAATTTTTCCAGTCTTGGAAATGGGCAAGGGTGAAGCCTTGCGAGCATTTCCCCCTAAGGATTGTGTTCCATGTATTTTGCTCTGCTTATCTGAGGAACTCTTGATGCTAGATTCAGACGCCATTGGAATAAATACAGACTCCTTAAATTAGTCGAATCAAACACACCCATTACTCATTGCCCAGCTTCAATATTTGACATTTTCCAGCATCAAAATCGAACATTATTGTCTCCAATCCCAAATACAGCTAGCAGGTACCTACCAGGATATTGCAGATAAGCTATAAAAACAGAAGAAATATCAAGTTTAGGTTTTGGAAGAGCTTGTCAAAGCAAGAGAAAAATTAACAAAAGGGTTTTAAAAAATGGTCTTTACAACCTCTACCAAATCCAACATCTAGATCATAAATCTAGCAAAAATCCTCAATTGGGTGATAAAAAGATCTTCAACGTGTAAACAAAAATAAATTCTCCTTTTTTTCTTTTCTGATTAAAATAAAACACAATGAACGTAGAAATATAAACGCTGATTAACAAGTAAACACAGAATAGAAATCAAAGAAAAACAATTTCGATAACCTATCCACCGTGAACAAAAAACACTTTTGTTTACCTCAAGATGCAATATTTTCTAGCCAAAAGCATGACTTTCAAAGAAGAAAGCCCCATTGCCTCAAATCACCATCAAATTGCACAGAAAAAAAAAAGAGACTCAATTAACTCATAGAACATAATGCACTTCCTCAATTTACTCTACAAAGCAAATACACATAGCAAAAGATAAGCACAATTTAGCAGATAAATGAATGGGAAAAATATTGGGCCCCTTAAAAAGCACGCAGATCTTGAGCAAAGACCCACGGCTTTTCTGTACAAACCCTACCAACAGAGATCCAGAAAACCCCACACGAAGAGACGGAATGCTAAAAAAACAAAGTAGTGTGGAGAAGAAAAAACCCAACTAGCAAATCACTGGACCAGTTCAAAAGGCAAAAAAAGCAGCCTACAGCTAAAAGAGAGTACCTCAAGTCACAAAGATCGGAACTTTAGGGTTTTCATTTTTCTTGCTTTAGCAAATGAGGAAAAAAAAATTGAGAAAAGAGAGCACTCAAAACTGTAGAGAGAGAAAAAGAAGAGCGACACCTCCACTTTCTCCTAAAATGTGTGGATTCAATGAGAGAGAAAAGGTTTTGAGATTGTTGAAAGAGAGAGTTGGGTGGGTGACTTGGCCTGTGCGCTATACCAATACCAATGTACTCTCACTCTCTCTAGCATGTGTGTGACTGTGTGAGAGAGAAGGAAGAATGTTTCCCTAGAGGTCACCCAACTTACAAACTTGTTTCGTAGTGATCACCTAATTTTGATTTATTTCAATATGATCATTCCATCTATAACTATGATCAAAGCATACCAAATTCCATGTGGCCAACAAAATGCATGATCCAACATTTGATTGGCGTTAGCTCAATAGTTTTGTCTAGAATGAGTAAATTGATAAGACTAAAGTTGTCTTTGTTTAATACCCTTTTGATTTATTGGCAAAGTGAATAATTTAGTTTCAAGACATGCAGTCTATACAATTAATTAATGAGGATGACAAAAAAATGCATTAAATTCTATACTTATGAACATCATCCCATAATCGAGTACTCAAGACAGAGATTATTGCTCCTGTACGGGAAACATGATCCCCCGTTATTCGTCTTGTTTAAAATATATTTGAAGAGATAAGTTTGTGATACACAAAAAGTAAATAATTATTATTTCTGTTGGAGTCCGAACTCCGACCTCACTAAAATAAGTAAGCCTTCCCATTAATGATCTATTAGTTAGGTCACACGCAATACATCTGAGGTTAGTTCAAGTGGAGAGCACACGTCGTCTTGGAGACGTAATGACGTCGGAACCTATCATCACCAATGCACGTTTTACTTTATCGAATCATATCGTGCCACCTGACATCACATACATCGACATCTCTTATTCAACCAATCAATTACAAGTAATGATTACTTGATGGTATTACTGTAGTCCAAATAATGATGATCTGATAAAGTCGATCTCAAAAACGAATCAAATCTAGGCTAATACGTATATAAAGGTCATCATTGTAGCTGATTTGACCCTGTGTGGCAAAAGTCGACGGTATCCAATCTATAAATAGGAATGTAATGGTCCTCCTCGGGATCAAACACAATCTACTATCCCTACACACCTTCAAATTACTCAAATCAATACAAAATTGTTTTCTTTTACTATTTTAGCAATTTACTTCTTTACAAATTATCAATTAGTTGATAAAAATCGACCTAATCATTTTTTAACGATAAAAATTTATAAATGAAACACTAACTATTCCAAATAAATTGAAAAAGAAGTAATAATTTTCAACAACTAAAGACATTAAAAAAAACCTGTAATAAAAATAAAAATATGGTGATAAGCTGATGGGGCCCGTACCACCTTAAGTGGGGATAGGGGCAGGGCAAACGGAGAAAAATCTTAATGGCATGAGGAAAGGAAATGATTGGCCCGACTCTAACTCACCCTATTACCATTCCTACTAACTATTAGTATTTATGATGATAGTCTAATTGAAGTAAAGAAGTAATTAGGTGATCAAACTGAAACAGATTGAAGAAGTTGGGTGACTTCAAGTGAAATTTTCCTCAGAGAGAGAGGTGGGGGTGGGGGGTTGTGGAGGGGTCAAAGAAGGGGTAAAGTAAAGCTTTCCACGTTCAATAATTTGATTATATTTTGTCCCAAACACAAGGGTCTGAATAAACATATGGGCCCTTCAAATGCTCCAACCTGTCCCTCATGCTTGGGACCCACACCACCCTTAAATTGCAATTTAAAGCCCTTCATCTAACTTGCTAATGTCTAATGGCCTGTTTTGTGGTGCATCCCATATCACATTCATTGTAAACTTTGGACCAAATTTTAATTACGGCACTTTAACTATGGAATTATATTTATGATCATCACGTGAATGCAATTTGTAATAGAATTTTCGTTTAGAAAGTAGGTACGCCATTAATTATTTACAAGTCGGATCCTATTGTCTCTTTGCTTATTTAAACAAAATTTTAGCTGGATTTAGAAATGATTGCTTGTGGTTAGATATCGAGTCAGGCCAGGGAATTGTATTATCAAATCGGAGTAAATTTCAGTAGAAAGAGAACCTCCCAAACTTGAACCAAAACTGAAAATGAAATCGAATGATTTTATTTACAAAATAATTGAAATTATGATTCTGGCTCTTGAAGTACTTAGACCTTCTTCACTCTATCGATCGTCAACCTATTAAAGTAATATGGGTTAATCCCTCACATCTATATGCAAATTGATTGTCAAGCTTTTTTTATTTAAATTGCACAATCTTTCCAAACGACAACCGTTAACCAAACCTACGTCAAATCATCCAGTGGAACTCAACCCACATTTCTAACCTTATGAAAGTAAATTTTGCTTTTAATATAGCCACCCTGTTTATTTCCTATTTTTTCAGAACTCTTTTTTCTACCCTCATTTTCAATCACATTCACACGATCAAATATTTCACGCATGAACCCAGAACTTATCTCTATTTTTAACTGCACATTTTCCAAAAATTCACTATTCAAAACAATGTTTTTCCAAATAAATGGCCACCAAACAGGGGCTTAGACTGATGCCTAAAGGTGCATACATTACTAAAATATCCAATTTCATGCATCAAATTCGAAGATCCTGTTCAACATAAACATTAGCCAAATACCGCATGCAGATCTCTCAGATTAATACTGGCCAAGCTTTCCCCAAAAGTGATCATGATTGCAACTGAGTTGATAGCTTGTTTGTAAGGTTGAGTATACATTAGTGGACAACAAAGAGGAAAGGACCAAGATCTTATCAGTTCTAATGTCCAATCCTATATGTTATTGTGCAAGAAACGTGAGCATAAAAGATAAATTTGAAAGAGAGGAAAAAGAAGAAAATAATCGAGATATCATGAATGTTAGGTAGATTATAGAATATTGGAAAAAATATTACAGGCCTCGGTGACATGCCAACTATCATTTGAGCTCACGAGAGCTCGGTTATCACTCGCTCACACTTGTCTTCCAAAATCTTCACAGCTTCGGTGAACAGCCTCTCAGGAGGTAATGCTCCAGTAGACTCTATAGTAACTACAAAAGTAGAACATGAAGAAAATATAAGAGTTTATCATAAAAGGATTCGAAATTGAAAAGGTCAAATAAAAAAAAATGATGATGACGGCAAACCCATGACATAATCTTTCAATAACTACCAAGATTTAATAGTTCTGCCTTCAGTAGTTTAACAAATAAACCGTGTAAGCTCGAGCCACATTAAAGAATTCGATGTTTCCAGCAATCTGGAAGACATTCAATGATAGTAGCAGCTATAGAATAGAAACTTCTAAGAAATAGTTTCAACACTTCGCTTACAGATGAAATGATCTTTCACACGTCGCAATGCAACATATTTATCCCAATAAATCCTTTGCTCTTTTTCCTTCTCTTTTCCATCTGCTCGGATGCATTCCCTACAAAGGGTACAAGACCGAGGTCGTGCCACTGTTGCTCTCTTTCTACCTGCTATAGTGTAGAGGAAAAGTCAAGAGATATAATAACTTACACTTTTTCGTACATAACGTATATTTTTAATCCATCTTCCCAGATGTCGATAATAATAGTTCTGCAATTGGATTTGCCATTTAAAATATATAGAAAACACTTTGAATGGCAGAAGGACCATCTCACCTTTACCAATATCTTCAATGTCAAATACTTTAACGGGACATTTCTTTACAAGTTCTTCTGCTATTTCACCTTCTATTTCTTGCAACAACACAACCTATACAAATCGACAGTTCAGATCTTTATAAATTCCACTACACACTCGCACTCCCAGTGCAATAATCAGAAACAACACATAACTAACATTTTATCAAGCTTCGCCATTTTTACCCTTTTAAAGAAGGAAGTACTAATGAACAAAGCAGTAAATATTTTTATACCTCAGGAAGCATCCTATACCATGCAGTGGCAACGGGGGACCACTTCGCATGTGTCTTACCCATTCCTTTTACAGCATGAGCTTCCAACTCAATTTCCTGTAATCGAGCAGCATTAAATTCTCAATGAGGTAGAAAATTAATCTTTCACATAAAATGAATCAGTTTTCCAATCAACTTTCTTCAACTGCACAAGACTTGTTATCGAATAATAAAATAGCACAGCGATATAGACAAACGGTCATATTAAATGTTTGCTCACTGATGTCTTCTGCAATCAGATAATCTCATCAACAAAAAATTTTGTGATGATTCAAATGTACTAAATAGTAGCCTAAAGCCCAAACATAAAAAAACACACAATGTGAACGGCTGAAATGATGAGTGATAAAGGGTTCGTTCACAATGCAAATTGAAAAAAAAAAAAAAAAATCTTAACCTAAAGGCTTAAAAAACTCAATTCCTACCTGTCCAGGTCCCAGTTTAGCTATAATAATATCATCATGCTTGGGGCCAATTGGGTTGTTAGAAAATTCTGGTAGAGAGTCTTGGCTACAATTGAATGAAGTATAAGTTCTGGGCCTTGAAGTTGGATCCACATCTGGCTTTTCTGTGCTCAGGGTGAGCTCACTTCCTCTAGGTAGCCACTGTAGTTCATTGGACAATACTATATCCAGAAGACAGAAAACAAAGTGTTGCATCAGTTAGTAACACAAAAGAAATGAAATAGTAATTTGATAACATAAAGTGAAACAGAGCATATGATCTTCGTTCACTGTTATGTACATAATACCTCTAATCCGTGAACTGCCCCTTTCACAATGACTATGAAGCTTGAATACAATGGTGTTCTTTTCATTCGGTACATCATTTTCTGGAAAAAAGAAACAACTTAACCATCACATATTGCCCATCAAAAGAAGAAAGAACTAAGAGAAGGTAAAAATTGAAGATGAAAAATTCAAACAAACCAACTCGGAAGAGGTAAAACCTGACATATATTCAAACATCCTCGGGTCAACTTTAAGTGGAATGAGACCCAGTCTATGGGCAAGAACCTCATCTTGGATAACTGATGTGTTGTTTGCAATCAAAACCTTTTCAATAGCCATAGTGGGAAGCTATATAGAAACACACACCAAAAAGGGAAAAACAGTTAGCCTCACACTCAAAAAATTTCAAATGCATTTAGAACAGTGACTAATGCAGTGTTGCAAATCCAGCCATTATTTAAAATAAGGAAAGAAAGTGACAAGTGTGCTCAAAGCATATACATCAAGTACCTTGTATCCTAATTCGATTAGTAAGAAGCTATCTTACAAGGACCGTATGTGGTGGAATTTTTTAGCACAAAATTCTCTCTGGGCTTGGGAAGTCTAAATATTGAAGAAAAAGGCATTCATGCCAGGCCCAAATTAACCAAATGATTCCGTTATTTGGAAAAGGATACAAATTGTTAGGCTTGAGGCTGAACCTTATTTTGGAGGATGGGACAAGGTAAAATATCATTTTGGTTTGACAAATGGCTGGGAGAAACGGCATTATAGAACATGTATAAGAACTACCACCAATCACTAGAGACTGTAAAGAATCTTAAAATGGGGAATACATAGGGGCATTGACAGATTCAAGTCTATACTACCCACGAGTCGAATCCAAGAAATACAACAAATCCCAGCAGCTAATAATGCCCCAGACATGATATCTTGGAAGCTATCAAATGATGGTTCTTTCACATTAAAATCTGCTAGGGAGCTCATCAAGGAAAAGATGCATTCAGTCATCGCTCATCATATAAGTAAATATGGCACATATCCATCCCTTTGAAAGTCTCTTTTTGTGGCAATGTTATGGTTCTTGTTCATATAAATTAATCCATATACTGCAATATATTCTCCCAAACTAAATAAAATATAGGACAAAAAACCAGAGAAAAGAATTTTAAAAAACAAAAAAAAAACTGCGTATTACCATTTAATTTAATATAAAATGACTATTAAGTTCAACTGTGAGATCATTAATTAGTTATAGAAAAGGGTGAAAGGCTGCATCACAGCATCAGGCTTGGACTATTTCCCATCGACTACTGTCAACAATAGTAATGGGGATAGGGGCGGAGCCCAATACAGTCCATGGTGGGCACAGGCTCACCCTGAACTTCTGGATTCAATTTTTTTTTTTTTTTTTACTTTCTGGCTCATTTTTTTTTTTAACTTGTTGCTTCCGACCCAAGACCTACCCAGCCCAATCCAAAAACTTAAAAACCTCATGTCACTGAACTTTACTCGCCGTCGCCCGTCTCTCTCAAACTCTCACCTTTGCCTCTGTTAATCTACTCCACTCCAGGCAGCGCTGTGTGCCTCAACCCTCTTGTGTGCCTCGCCCTCCGGTGACCGGTGTTGTCTGCTTCTATTGTCCTAGCCCTTAGGCAGCATTTCTCAACGGGTATGCCCTTTATGTTCTAATAATTTTTTCAAGTTTTACTTTTTCATGCTGAGACTAAGATATATTCTGTGTGTTTTGGTAATTAATTTCAAAAATAGAATGCAATTTTAAATCGAATTCTAATCCTTGTTTAGCCTTGAGGGTTCTAAATTGAGGCTTTATAGTTTATACGGCATGTAATGATGAAGTGGATGAATTTTGCTTTATTAGAAATAGTGAGAATGAACTGATTAAATGTTAATTAAACATCGTGGCTCCTTATTGGCCTTTTTTCAGTTTTTGATTTTTCTTCGAGGAACATTGAAATGGAGATGTAGGTTTTAACTGAAGCCTTCTAACTGCAGATTGTTGATTTGGGAATTTATATTGCTAAATTGCTAATGTTTACCAGGTCCTCGATGAATACCGAGTATTGTTGAATTGAAATTGCAGATTATTGATTTGGGAATTTGGGTATTTGCACAAAATTTTGAATGTGAACCAACTTATTTACAAATTTATTGTGTCGGGATGGGCAATGTCCCAATTGTAGGATCTCAAGCATCTTCACCCATATTTGTGTGACCCGAACAAAACCTCAAGGCAAATAGTGGTCCCCAAGGAACTGTTGGCAGTAGTGTTGGCATCAATGGTACTTCACTTGCTAATGAGACTGTCAGCAGAAAAGCATTAGACAAGGTAGTTTCTATCCTCAACTTTGAAATTTCACCGATGAATCTGTTTATGCAAGTGATTAAAAGAAAATAGAAGACTAGAAGTTTATTTTAAAAGCATGAGATTGTGATTGATGAATTTAATTGACTTTAGTATTGGACAAATATGCTATGTGAGTGCAGGTGAGGGTGTAGGATTGGGAGGATCTGATTTGATTCCTAATTGCAACTAAGATTGTCACCTGAGCCGGTGAATAAATAATATAAACTCTTATAATGTGTAAAAGGGATAAAATCTATACAAAAAAATCTACACTGTGATTGTAGTACAAAAACTTACTCTGGAAAATAATTCGGAAGTACCTCATAATTACATGTGGTGCAAGAAGTTAACAAGAAGTGATGGTTGGGATGCTGGCTGGGTAGTGGTTACCAGTGCAGAGGGGGTTTGCTAGTTATGGTAGTCCCTTGTGTCAAATCACGTGACTGAGGTCACACCCCAAAGAGTGTCACACAAGGTAGGCCCAAAGCCCACATCTCGAATCAACTTATTGGTCTTATGCTTTGGGCTTAACTTGCTTTTACTTTTGCTTTCGGTAATAAGTTATTGTACAATGATAACAAAGTATGAAAACTTGCAAAGAACAAAGTATAACTTATAAATTATACCATTTTTAATATTGTCGTAATATTGTTTTGTATTTTTATCATCATTAAATTCATGACCAAAAACTCGAAGTTCGGGGGTTGACTAAATTGTGCCCGCCCTAAACCAATTTCCTGGCTCCGCCCCTGATTATGGGGATATGCTTAAAACTAGAAGTACATTCTCAGCTATTAATTTTAAGTTGGCAAAACCACAACTGATATAAAAAAGCTTTTTAAAAACATGGCACGAACCTCAGCTATGAGGATTCTGCGGAAAGCATTTGCGAGAGAAGCATCAATCCCAATCATGTCGAACTCCATATCATCCTCAGTAAGTCTAACAACTTCCACTCTGAAATTATCACGAAAATGTCCCAAACGCAAGCTATTATCCACTCCCATCGAAGCGTAGGCACCGGAGTACCGTATATTCTCTGTCTTCAATTCCAAAAAAATAAAAAAAAATAAAAATTGTCGTACATACATTTAGACAAAGTGTTGAAAATAAATTAAAAATTGGGTCTTGGGTGAGTACATTAGTGGCGGCATCTGGAGTACAGATGACTCGAGTTCTTTGGAGCTCGAGGTGCGCTGGCAGCTTTCCTTTAGGTACATCCGGCAAGTCCCATACTGAAATTTTTGGTGTTTTCTCCTCCTTCATGTTCTTAATAGAAACGGACAAAGAGGAAGGGGTGCAAAGGGAAGAAGGTTTAGGGTTTTGCGAAATAACGTATCGAAGAAAACGGCAGTAATATAATTTTTTTCAAACCGGGAACCGGTCGTTTATAGGACCGAAACCGGATGAATATAAACCGGTTTTGAAATCCTTAGACATGAAGAAAGATGAACGAGATCGACATTGTAAGATCAAAGTTCAAGTCCTAGAACCAGTTTGAGCCTATTTTTGTGCTCAAATGCATTTTCAAATAATATTTTGATGGGAATATGTCTGATTTAAAAATTAAGGAAAAATTTTGAACTTGTATATAATGCCTTTGTTTGAGCTCCATTTTATCAAAAAAATCATTTTAACTACACATTATTCAATAAAAAAAAATTACACGTAATTGAAAAAAATTATATTACTTTTTAACTACACATTCTCCAAAAGTTACTATTCAAAAAAACATATTTTTTCCCAAAACGGGGCTCAAACAAGGGCAATATTATTTCTGCCGAAGAATGTGTAAATAAAAATAAGAGAGAAAAATATGTTTTGAAAATAATGAGAACTGACTTAATATTATTAAGTGGGCAAGTACCATTCATGTCTAAGTTGAAATTTTTAAGTTTTTTCTTCCTCGCAAATTCTCTTTTTATAGTGTGTTTGAGCCACATTATTTTGGAAGAATATATTTTGGAATAATAGATTGATGGAGAATATGTGGTTGAAAAAAAAAAGTTATTTATGTGATAAAAACATTATTTTATTAAAAAATGTGCGGTTGAAAATGAGTAGAAGAATGAAAATGAAAATTTTAATGTATACCAAACAGGGACATAATGTATAAAATATATATAGTTATTTTTCACTTATAGTTTACATTACTATGTTTTAATAATAAAGACAATAAAAATAAATAAATTAACCCCGTGTTTGGTATCTAATTTCAGTTCATTATACAACAAAGAAACGGTTGCAATTTTTGACCAAACACAGCAAAATTATCAATTTGCCCCTTCGTATAAATTCATCACGAGTTAGATGAATGGCAATTCCGTATTTATGCTACCTGTGCGATCAGAATACACTGCACCACTAGAGCCCACTGACAAGAAAAAGGGTCAAAAAAATCCATTCTCTTTTGGGCCAGAATGCTTACCAAATAGCGGCTAAGACTTCTTTTTAATAGATTTAGAATTGAGTATGTAAATCTTTGTCATCTCTCCTCTCTCCTTCAATTTCAACTCTTTTATAATCATCTTTGCTTGTTATAATCCGTTGCTTATTATCGATGTTAATGTGTAATAAGAGTATTAATTATCAACAAGTATGTATTGAGTTAGAGACTTAAAACTTAACGATCTAATACATGTAACAAATTGGATGGAACCGTGACAATTAAAATATGCATAAGCTTGAAATAGGCTTTGGACTCGATCCATCGGCCTTCTTTTAAGAAGCGATGTCATATATTCATCAACAATCAATCCTTTAAAATTTCATATTTAACTTTTTTATTAATATTAACAAAGGCTTGATGATTAACCTCGTGCTTGATCATTTAAATCGGCTCAATTCGAATTTTTCAGCTATCAGTCCACTTGGTTATGAGTCGATTTATAGGCCACTTTTTTCCAATTAATCGTAGATTGGCCATGTTAATCCTACTCATTTGACATCGTTACGTTGAGTGAATATGGAAAAAGACATGTAGCATGATCATAATATAAGTTCAATGATACGCTATTTTTTAATCATTCAGAAAATACAACAAGCATTTTTTAAGCCCTTAATTAAGTCATGCTCGACTTCCTTTTTTTCTCAAACTCATTTTAAGCCGAACATTCTTTCAATAAAATAATTTATACGTAAAGTCAAAACTTTTCCATGCATTTTATTTACATATTTTCTAAAAAAAATCATTTTTCATCTCAAATAATGGAGCTCAAACATATGCTTATTTGTGAAAGTGCATAACACTCGTGGTAAACCTAATGTTTCGACCTGCCATACATAGAATTCCTCTGTTTACAAAGTTTGAAAATGAAACAAATAATAGCCACAATCTATATTTCCTATTCTTTGTAAAGAAACAAATGGTGGATGTTGACCCCAAAAAATGAGCTCAACAAATGTCGAGCACACTCTTGACATATCAAGTACGGATCCAGCGCGTTTCTATTGGAACAAGAACAGTAGCCAAATTTGAAAGGACGCGGGAGGCACTTTCCGACAAGAGACGAAAATGTTCGGATTCCGGCGATAAGATTTAACGGTAACCGCGTTATCAACGATCACCAAACCAAGATAATCAAGAATATTTCACTCTCTTTGTTTGAAGGAATGTATGGAAGGCTAGATTGAATGAATTATTTGTAGGAAATTCACAATGTATAATATTAGAATTTGTATTCAACAAATATGTAAAGAAATGTTGATGAAAAACTTGCTAAGTATTTCCTTATGAATTTCCCATGAATTTTTTGTGGGTATGTTTTTGATTTCTTGATTGTAAAGGAGTCAACCCCATTTTCTTTACAAAGAGAGTCTATTTATACTGTCTTGGGCGAGGTGGTGACCATTGGATCAGAACCACGTGGCATCATCTCCTTTGTTCGGACGTCACATCATTGTTCATTCATGCAATTAATGTATTGACAATGGGTCAACCGCTCTATACAATAGGCTGACACACTAACAAAACTTTATTACAGACGTCACGTCAATCACTTCTAAAAGATCTTTAAATCTACCACAAGAGACATCGTCGGCTTCATGAACTTTAGAAGAGTTGAGAGCCTCGAAGAGATCTTTGAGGTGATTCTCCAAGTGGAGAGCTTCAGCTCTTTTCTTTGTTTCCTTAGGCAGTGGGTCAGCCCAAGATTGTAGTGCTTCGTCCTTGAAACAGTGCTTCAACAGGGTACATTGGCCTCAGCATGGACCTCATCTTTGAGGTAGTACCTCGGCTTTGCAATACAAGGACCTCAATTTTGTTTGATTTCTTCATACTTCGACATCATGGGCCTTTATTTGACTTTCCACGTGACACATTTTCCTTGGGCCTCAAAAATGAGGCATAACAGTGGCTAAAAATTCTAAATTCATTATGTCTTGTGACCATTAACTTTGAAATTGTAAACCAGAAAATGCTAAGCCATAAAACTGATAAATTAGGGTTGTATTCATTCGTTCTTGGTGTTTTCCCCTGTGTGGTGGGATGAAATTTTAAGTTTCTTCCTCCTACAAGGACAAAGAACCAATTTTCTACAAGAATTCCTGCAGAAAAAACTCTATTTTCCTCATTCCGTATCCATCTCCAAGGCTTAAACAAGGTGAGAATCTACTGCACAAATATTTGTTGTTCGGCCTTCCTCTCGATAGTGAATCAACCTAATATACCTGTGGTATATGAAAGAAAGAAATTTGAAAAAAGATATGGTAATTTCAAATTAAGATGAACGTCTATAAATCTTGCGTCTTCTTGTGCTGGAAAAAATAAAATCAGTGTTTTAAAAAGCGTAAAGCGTGGTTAGGCGTGGAGGCCAAGTTTCAAGATTTAGGAGCCTAAGCGAAGTTTAACTGTTTAAGCGTAAAAAAAACATTTTTTTATTTTAAATTCTTAATCATTGTAAAAAAATTCAACAATTCAAATAATACATAACAAACATCTAAAATTATAAAATATGCATTTACTTAATAATTCCTTCATAAAGATAAGTTTCAAAATCATAATTACATAACGTAGATAACTTGTAGCTTAAATCTTATCTAATCTAACTCTTTATCGGACTCTAATTTAATGTCTTCTTCTTCATCTATAAACAAACAAACAAAAAAAAAGAAATAAAAAGAAAGATACATTTAATGGAGCATAGCATATTTAAGTAATTATTCATTGGCCAAAAGAAATGAGTCGTGTACAGCGCGCCTAGGCTGGAAAAATTGGGCCTCCAAAGAGAAAGCACGCCTAGCCGCTTAGGCGTGTTTTGCCACGCCTAGCCGCGCTTAGGCACGCTTAGTTGTCCGCTGACCATTTAATTACCACTTAGCCTCAAAGCGATGCGTTTTCATCCCGCTTCGCGCCTAGGCGCGCTTTTTAAAACAGAAAATAAAATACACAAGAAGACGCAAGATTTAATTACTATCTGTAATATAAAAATTAGGATTTCTAATTCTCAAACACACGGAAGTGGGGATCAAGGCTTAATTATATAACATAAACAAAATGATATTTCTGCAACAAAATCCGGATTTCCTTGTTGGTTAATTTTTTTCAATCTAAAATGAATTACTGATTCCAGATTTCACCAAGTAGGAGAGATGGATGGAAAGCACAAGCCCAGAAGTTTTTTGGAGCAAAGCTAGATGTAGGCGAAATAAGGAAGCAGTCTTTTGAGCTGAATAATGTGCCATCATCACGGAAAGGGGGCTCAAGAAAGCCATCACCAGCACAGAATCACTGTCTTTGCTCGCCGACCACCCACCGTGGATCTTTCGGTGCTGCCATCACCAAAATTCCAGTGCTATTCAGAACAGTGGCATAGGTGGCTCCAACTAATTACTCGATGTAACATTTCTCGTGTATAAGATGGCATGTGCGAACGTTGATGGAGCATATGATATTAGACATTATTAATACAAATAAAAAATGTTAAATGTTGTTTGTTGTCCACGATCATTTGGGCAAACGTACACTCTAGGGATAAGGATATATGTGTCTCCTTTGAGTTTCGGAGAGAACTTTAGATATCTTAAGTCTCCATTCTAGAAATTTATTTACAACCAGCTTGTTTCCCATTATTGTGACCCTTTTTTCCAACACGTGGGTCCCACTTGTGAGATAAAAGGTCAAAAGTTGCGACTGTTGCATTTGTAACGGTAGGAAAAATTATTAAAATGAGGTGAAAAATTGGAAACAAACGGGGGCTTATAGTTTTAAAATTGTTACCCTTCTTGTACCGTTTTGTCACTAACGAGAAAGTAAATCTAGTAAAATTATTGAAGGATTAAAGTATATCATCATATAACAATCTAACAAAAGGGATGGATTTCTTTAAAGAATATTAATTAGGTGAAAACCTTGCAAGAAAATATTTATACATAACTGAATGCTCCTATTGCTGAATATTCTGTCAAAAAAATCTCGATGACTCTCTGCCTTGCCTAAGCAAAAACTTTGATTCCGCCGTTGTTCCATAAAATTTCTGAACATGTGATATAACTAGAACTCATCTGACTCGGCCACCATGTGGTCTCCCTTTCGTCCTTATGCTGTGCTTCTTAATGCATTGGACAACTTGCGACGTTTTCGTCAAACAATTGTTGCCAATAGCACTATGGTGAATAAAGTTTTGGAACTAGTCTCTTTTTATTTTGAATTATTTTCAAATAGGAAGAATAAAATTTAAATAATGATATGTCAATCTCATCATGTTGCCAAGTGCCAACTAATCAAATGAATCTGTGTTTTTATTTAATACTAGTCGTTGACACGTGCGTTGCACGAATTTTGTATTCGTCGTGTTTTTAATAGTGTAAAAATTGTAGATGTTAAAAAATAGTAGTTTAAGATTTATTGGATTATTCAATAGTATTGAGAGCATATTATTACCTCGTTAATACCATATAACAAGGTGATTATTTCAATGATTGATATTACTATACAAAAAACTCACCAAAAATAAAATTAAAAACATCACGTGTATGTAGAACATGGCAGTACCTGATAAGAGAAACATTTGACATACAAAAAAATTGCAGGTTTACAAGAGTAAAAAATATTTGATTCATTAAATAATAAAGCATGCATTGAAAAATGAAAATGCATAACAAAGAAGTTGTAAAATGATACCATGATACCATGCATAATTTACAAAATAAAACATATGAGGTAGGATGGAACTTACATGTGTATGCTAAGACATAATGGATAATTCTTGCATTGTCATTGCCGTTTCTTCTCTTGGTTGTTTATAAGCGTTGAAATCTGAGTATATAATAAAAATTGGAATAATTGCATCAAATCAATTAAAACACATACCTAACCCTTCAAAAAAATGTAAAACATATACAGTGAGTATGTGTTGTAATCTTTGATATTCAGACTCTAAAAAATAGTTGGATTACTCAGGTCGGACACAACGTGGGTATGGGATGTGTCAGCCTCCAAGTTTCAACCAGACATCTCGTTATTTTTGCTTCTTTCTTTTTCTTTTTTTCTTTTTCCTTTTCTTCCCCTTTTTGCTATCTGTAAACCTAGAGTCATCGTCGAGAGGGTAAAGAAAGGCGGCTGCGCTAGATTTTCTCTTCTTCTTCTTCTTTCTTTTTTTTTTTTTTTTTTTTTCCTTTTTCTCCCTCTGTATCGATTAGGGTTATGTTTGTATAAAATGAAAACGGATTTCATAAAGTGTTACTTAGAGTATCTCCAATAGACTCTCTATTTTTAAAGAGTATATTCTATTATTTGGAGAGCATTTATAAATTTAGAGAGTTAAAATTTTGAAATACTCCAACAAGCTCTTTATATTTAATACTTAATTTTACTACTACCAAAAAATATTTATTATTTCTCTTTATCTTTTATTTTAACTAACTTTTCTTTAGATTATTTTATTACTTTCTTACATTGAAAATTGAAGCTTTTTGAATGCATTTAATTATAGAGATTGCGTTTGACTTTCCAAATTTGGAGAGTCAGACTCACTCTCTAAATTAAAATGTTAATTTAAGAGTTTCTTAAATCATGGTTTTAAATGTTGACTCTTTAAAATAGAAAACATTTCATATTTATAGAGTCTCTTGGACATGCTCTTGGTGTTCCATTATGTCCAAATTGCAATCAAACATCTCATTTTTTATTTTATATAATAATTAGTAATCCCATAATCGAAACTAAACCCCAGAACCCTATTTTATCCATCTTAACACCCTATTCAATGCATATTTATTTCTTTGTGAATGATTGATTTTGACTTTTTTAAAATGATATCTTCAATTAGTGAAAAAATTGAAGTTTAAAAGACGTGAAATTTGGACTCTTTTTAGTCATATTCCCGTATCCTATATTTGAGAAAATAAAAGATCTGACACTTAAATACGTACAAGTACCCAATAACCATACACGAGTCCGAGTATCGTAGGTTTTTGTTTCATATGTGTCGTATGCCTCTTATTTTGGTATATGTTGTGATAAGTTAATAGAATAGGCTAATCTTCTATGTGGAAATAAAATTTCCAAATTTATATTTCATGTAATGTTATTATGTAATGGGAGTAGCACTCTTATATTTAGGGCTCGTTCAGTAGGGATTAAAATCATATTAAAATTGAAAAACTAATAGTTATTGTTAACGTTTATTAGAAGAGTGGGACCCAATAATAGTCATATTTTCAATTTTAATTGAATTTTAATCCCTACCGAACGGGGTTTTAGATTTTATGCAAAATTCTCTGATGCTGAATGCTATGAGGAGAATTATAAGGAGAATCATAGGAGAAGATAAATGGGAGAGAAGAGGAGAAATGAGTGACAAATGGAAGAAGAAGAGGTAAACTTCAAATTTAGCATAAAATCATTAGTTTGGATATAATATTTTTTTTTCATAATTTATTTATTTGTTTATTATTGTTGCGCAAATGGTTTGTTCAGTCAGGTCGCAGGGGTCGAGGGCAAGCCTTAAAAGGCAGGGTTCGCAGTCGGGTTGCGGGGGCAACGTCCCCGATGAGGATCGACCTGACCGGTCAGGTTAATGGGGCAGCGTCGACCTTATGAAGTGTTTTTTTGGTGGGGATGGATAGATTTTTTGGCTATTTTTCTTATTCTGAATTCAAACATAAAAAATGTAAAGATTAATATCTAGTAGAATTGAATGTTTTCTAGTATTAATAGAATAAAATGTTCAATTTTTGGTCCAAAAAAGGTCAACGGACACGGATCCACAATGAGACACGAGATCGTGTGTCAAGGACCGCAGCATTGTTTAAGTCACTTGATCCAATCGCAGTCGTAATTTGTCCAACTTCGACCGCACATTATAAATATTAGTTCAAGTTTGATTTGTGATTTTCTTTCCATTGTAATAGTTTATTTCAATTGTATGATAGCTCCGATATTTGTAAACGTTTAGTATGATTTATCGTCATTTAAACATCTACTCTTATCACTTAGACTTTTGTTCCGCAAGCTATTATAAGGGTATTGGTCTTTCAAAAATCTTTCAAACTTTTTAGAGTTCGCCCCTACACTAGCCATTGTAATTTCATGCTTTCATCAATTGTAATTTCTAACATGAAAGCGATCAATGATCAAGTTACTTTCAATGCATCTCAATTTTATGTTGCAAGTTTTCTACAAATTGTAATCAAATTTTCTTTCGTCCCAAAACGATCGAGAGAAGACGTTAGGTAGTCTAGTAGAGCAGACTACTGCCGCATGATATCTCTTTCTGTGTCAAGAAGAAAGGCACCCCGTGAAACTGTGTCTCCGCGTCGACACTCCATTTTTTTTTTTTTTTTTTTTTTTTTGAGAAAAACAGTGTTAACAATTAAGATATTTTAATTCATCACTTTAGCTTTTCACTGCTCATAAATTAAACAATATTTTGAAAGATTGATCGTGTTCTGCTGGATGTTTGAAATTACATTTACTATGAACTAAAGTTTCAATTACAAGTCTGGCCTTCTAACAGATTGAAGACAAAATATATAAAAAAATATTCCTCAATTTGTATATCATCATGTGTCACTTTTACAGATTCTTAAGAATTTCATAACCTTTCTCCAATTGCTTAGTTTTACATCTTGCACCATTTTCTTGCACTTTTGCGTGAAACCAATTTTCAAGATAAAATCAAATTTTTCAAAATAGAAAGACAAAATCAAATTATTCAAACTTCAATACGTCGTTTTTTATAGCAAACCCAAGCAAAAAATATGGAAATGAATATATAAAAGACGTGTATAAAATGGACATAAGACATATGAACCCTCTGTTTGGTACACACTAAAAATTTCATTTTAATTCTTCTACTTATTTTCAATCACACATTATTCAATAAAATATTTTTTGCTATCACATCAATAATTTTTTTTTTCTTTTTCAACTATACATTTTTTATCATTTTACTATTTCAGAATATATTCTTCTAAAATAACGTGGATGACTGAAAATTGGTAAAATCAACGACAACATCTCATTGAGTTCTGTTGCCCATCTATAATATACTAAATCTGCCTTTTTTTTTTAATATAGCAGGAACAATGTCAAAAATAAAAGTAAAAGTAAGATATTCGTCGGCTGCATTATATTGTGCTCGCTCGCCCAATTTCTAAGCTCTTAAAACAGCAAATATCGATTCTCTTGCTTCGATTTTCAGATTTTGATTACAAACAGGTTAAAACATTTTCTTTTACAAGATTCTATGTTGTTTAATCTTGAAACCATATTGAAATTTCAAGGTTTTTTCCTTCCTATTTTTCGTACGCTTTCCTTTTACGAGATGTGATCTTTTTTATTATGCTTGCTGGATCTGTTTATCATCATCGACATGAAAATGGTAAAGTGATCGATTAACGAGTTTATTAAATTTTTGGGATTTGTTGCTTTGGATTGTAAATTGTTGATATGGTTTAATCTGTTCATAGCATAGGAGTGAACTTGCAGAGTAAATTTATGATTATTCTGAAATTAAATCTGTTCAAGTTATAAGCTGGGATGATATTATATTTTAATTAATTAAAAATAATTTGGCCGGTTAATCTATCAAAAATTATAATTCTAAAAATTGATGATGGTTTTTTGTATTGTTTGATTTTCAGTTATAGGATTTTTGGAATTCCAGCTTGCACCAATTCCTGGGTGTTTGTTGTTTTGAGTACAAGAGGCGGAGAATGGTCAAAAGGTTACTTTTATTTCTTCTTATCAGCGTTTACACTTTTCTAATCGAAAGATTGGCTTAACGAAGATGTTACTTGAACAGATATGGAGAGTTTTGACGTATACGAGATACCATGTTGCAGTTCTTAGAGGGAATCAAGCATTTATGTGCTTCACTGATCCATTGTTGTGAACCTGGTAGCCAATCTGGCAGCTTCGAGGATCCTGAAATTCTTGCACGAGAGACCGTGTGTATGCTATTACCTCCATTGTCTTTGTAATCTGTTTGGAGTTTTTTTTCAGATTTACTTGAATGTAAAAGCCCAGTGGTTTGTGCTGTTCCATATAATTGTTACTCAATCTAAGTTTCTTATGAGAATAGACTGCTATCCAAGATTTCCAATATAACCTAATAGGCTGCCTACCAACCAAGATTTCCAATATTGCATAATAGGCTGGCTAATGTCCAAGAATTCCAATATTTCCCTGATGCTTTTCATGCAATGTTCGTGTAATCCAAGTTTTTAATCAGATCTTACATAACCAGCTCGTCTATTTCTCGGTGTTTGTGATACTATGTATCTTCTGTGGCGATTAGTATAAATTGTGTTTTCATGTAATCATTTCTGTTTGGATGCAGTTAGCGTAAGTGAAATTGAAGCACTTTATGAGCTATTTAAGAAGATTAGCAGTGCTGTGATCGATGACGGGTTGATCAACAAGGTTCATAAATATCCTGATGTGATCACTTTTGCACGAGTTTCCTCTCTGATTCCCCTTCTCTCTTTCTCTTCATTTTGGAGTGTTACCCTTTTGAGAAACAACTATGATGTTAAATAACGTCTGTCAATACCATGTTGCAGGAAGAGTTTCAACTAGCATTATTCAAGACAAACAAAAAAGAGAGCTTGTTTGCTGATCGGGTAAATTACCAAATAAACAATGCTGTTATAGTTTTTGTAATATGTCACCAACAAATAAGTGCTGCTATCACAAAATCTGATTGCTATGCTTTACAAAATGAATTCAGTGCCGTGCCCATATATACATATATACATATTAACTTGGACATGAACGTGTGTATGTCCGTGTGCATGTTGCATTGGGTTTATATTGTGTATTGTGGGAGTGTGGTATGGTATACCTCAAGATTTCACTTCTTTTTTTTTTTTTTTCTCCATTCTTTACTACATAATATTTTTAATGTGTTAGATAGGCTACACAAAGTTACTTTTCTGCTTTCATACTACCAAAGCAGGTGTTTGATTTGTTCGACACAAAACACAATGGGATACTTGGTTTCGAGGAGTTCGCTCGTGCACTTTCTGTATTCCATCCAAATGCTCCTATTGATGATAAGATTGAGTGTATGTTGAATGCTTTAAATGATACTCTTAACTGTTTCATATTTGAATCCCCTAAATTTCTGATTTCCGTTTTTGATTATAATTTTACTCTGCCATTGCAGTTTCTTTTCAGTTGTATGATCTCAAGCAACAAGGTTTCATAGAGAGGCAAGAGGTAATGACTGTTGTTTCTTATTTAAGTTTTTGGATTCCTAGCTTTGTTGAGCCTTGAATTCAGAGTCAGAAAAACGAGCTCTTGGGTCTTTATCTCCGATTTCAACAATTTAAGTTCAAGATTTTCATGATGGCTCTTCTGGTTACCTGCTAAAAAAATCGTGAAAAAACGATTTATTTTCCATACAATATATGAAATCTTGTTTTAATCGAAGAATATGAATAAATTGAATAAGATGAGCCAAAGGAATACGAACCTTTTTCATTTCTTGTTCAAAGTAGATCGTTGCCTTTGTAGGTTTTTCCTTCATTTCCTTCTGTGTTCTGTTTTTCTCCCTTTCGTACCTGCATCAGAACATTATATGTCAGGACTAGATAGTTAATTCTGTTAATCCTTTGAGGCAGACCTTGCTCTTTACATGGATCCATGCAATTTTGATTCTTTGAGGGATCTCTTTTTCAAGCATGTTTGGGTGGGGCTTGGAAAGTTACTTCTTAGTGACTTCTGTCCCATTATTTTTGGGGACATCATGCTTTTTACCAAACTACTGGTTGATGTTTGACATTCCCATAACGATCTTCTTTCTAATGTATAATATATAAACCCTGAATCACTGGTCCACATAGTTAATTGTATATACCATTTAGAGACTATTAGTGCTAATATTTCTGTCTTGAATATTTGACCTTGTATTCTTTGCAAATCTTACATTTCTTATTGAGATGTTTAATACTGGGCTTCTAACTATGCAGGTGAAGCAAATGGTAGTTGCCACTCTTGCTGAATCTGGTATGAACCTGTCTGATGACGTTATCGAGAGCATTATTGACAAGGTGGTTCATCAACCTAATTTTGAAATCTGTGTTTTTAAATTTTCATTTTTATTATTCACTTTCACTTTTCTTTTTCGTTTAGAGAAGAAACTGTGAAATTCTTCACAATATCATTGTCCTAATAGATTGCAACTCACCCACGAAAACCCATCTTAGACCTCTGTAGCAAGAAAGATGAGTTGGTAAACTCGATCACCCAAAAAAATTATGATCCCCCAGTTTGATAACATGTCAAAGATAAGTCATCTAAGCGTAGAAAATGCAAATAGACCATATCAATGAATACTATGTTGAGACAGAGAGAGTGTTTCATGATCAGTCTATACTCCCATTTATTAACTACAGAAACTGGGCTATGGAGTTCTTGCTTCAGTTTAATATCCTTCCCATTCCCTTTATGAAGACAAGGAATATGCAAGAAATACTATTGATGACGTTTACTTCTGTATGTCAGACTTTTGAAGAAGCTGATACAAAGCATGACGGGAAGATTGATAAAGAAGAATGGAGAATGTTAGTTTTGCGACATCCATCGCTCTTGAAGAATATGACCCTTCAATATCTCAAGTATGTACTAGAGTCAGCATTCACGAATTTCTGTTATAGTCTCGAGTTACACACTAAATATTCTGCTCCTTGACAAATTTAGATTCATTAGCTGCTCTTTATTTGAAACAGGGATATCACCACTACATTCCCGAGCTTTGTTTTTCACTCAAGAGTTGAGGATACCTAGTTCCCAGTTTGTTGTTGATGTTTCATACAAGGTTACTTTGGTTTTTCAACTGTTATCGTATTCAAGAATGCGGAGTTATCAGTCGAATAGATTTACATTGTAGTAATTTTGCTGGTTTTGGAATGTTATGAATATATGTTATCCCCTATTTCAAGTACTTTTTCCAATGGAAGTTGTCTATGCTGCTATGGGCTATGTAGTGCTTGTTTTTATTCCTCTGTTGATAGAAAGCTCAAACATAACAGTCATCAGTTGGCTGAAATTATTCCGCACCACTTGCCAGCGGTGGCACTTTATCCAACTTCCATGCCTAACTCTTAATGCTGTAAACTTTTGTTGGGTAATTTGCGTGAATTTTTTTCTGACCTCTGCCTCTAATTTTGAAATATCTCCCCATTATTTCATTCATTTTTTTAGTAGAAACCCCTCCTAAATTGCCCAAACCTTGCAAAATACCTCGTCCCTGAAGAGGATCAATATTGAAAAATGGAAAAATTGCAACTGTGGACGATTTTTATTTGTGCCACACAACTCCAAACCTTTTAATTATTAGTTGACATGAAGAATTGTTTCGGACCATTTTTTTAACAAATTTTAAACGGGATAAAATAATTAATTTATATTTTCTCAAATAAAATAATTAACAAAAATCTGCACTCCAAATCCAGTTTATGAAACGAACTGTCCTGAGTGGCTGGGCGAGGGCCGAGGCGGGGAGAAATCTACCAAGCATAATGAGATGATCGAGAAACAAGCAAGTCGTATATTAACTACGAAACAGATTTTAAGTCAAAAAATAGTAAGCAGAGCAAGATCCCATTCAACCATTCAATTAAACCCATACACGAAAAACATTTAAAAACAGATAATATAGTATTGTTCCATCTAAAATACTCCAAAAATCAAAATGTTACCGGCGCTTAGCAAAAATCGCAGCTCTACTTAATCAACTTCTTCCATCTTGGAACCCTCGGCATCAGCATCTGCTTCCTCCAATGCTGGCATGTCAACATCAGCCTCACCAGCATCTTCCTCATCAATGCTCAAACCAAGTTTAAGCATTCTGTGAATCCTGTTGCCAAAGGTGTTAGGCTCCTCAAGGCTGAATCCGGAAGTAAGCAGAGCAGTCTCGAACAGCAACAAAACCAAGTCCTTCACTGACTTGTCGTTCTTGTCAGCGTCAGCCCTCTTCCTAAGCTCTTCCATGATGGAGTTCTCGGGATTGATTTCCATGGTCTTTTTGCTTGACATGTACCCCGCCATGCTAGAGTCCCTCAGAGCTTGTGCCTTCATAATTCTCTCCATGTTAGCTGTCCACCCATATTCTCCAGTCACCAAACAGCAAGGTGAGTCGACAACACGGTCAGAGACAACAACCTTCTCAACCTTGTCCCCAAGAACGTCCTTAATCACCTTGCAAAGACCCTCAAATTTCTGTTTCAATTCTTCCTGCTTTTTCTTTTCATCCTCACTCTCGTCAAGCTTGAGACCTTCCTTAGTTGCAGAGACAAGCTTCTTGCCCTCAAATTCCTTCAACTGACCAACAGCATACTCATCGATAGCATCAACCATGTAGAGGACTTCATAACCCTTCTTCTTCAGCTTCTCGAGGAAGGGAGAATTCTCAACGGCCTTCTTGCTCTCGCCAGTGATATAGTAAATATCATTCTGCCCATCCTTCATCCTGGTCACATAATCCTTCAAGCTGGTCAGCTCATCACCACTCTTGGTGGAGTGATATCTAAGCAATTCAGCAATCTTAGTCTTGTTCTGGGAATCCTCATGTATTCCCAGCTTGAGGTTTTTCGAGAAAGCCTCGTAGAACTTGTTGTAATCTTCTTTGTTCTCTGCAATCTCAAAGAAGAGTTCAATGCACTTCTTGACCAAGTTCTTGCGGATGACCTTCAAAATCTTGTTCTGTTGTAACATCTCACGGGAGATGTTGAGAGGCAAGTCCTCAGAGTCCACAATACCCTTCACAAAGCTCAAATACTCAGGAATCAAATCCTCACAGTTATCCATGATAAAGACCCGTCGAACATAAAGCTTAATGTTGTTGGGCTTCTTCTTGGTGTCGAAGAGATCAAATGGAGCTCTCTTAGGAACAAAGAGAACTGCCTTAAACTCAAGCTGACCCTCAACTGAGAAGTGTTTCACAGCCAAGTGCTCCTCCCAATCATTGGTGAGGCTCTTGTAGAAAGCCGCATACTCCTCCTTTGTTATCTCCTCAGGTTTCCTCATCCAGATGGGTTTCTGCTTGTTCACCAAATTCCATTCATGAGACACTTCTTTAATTGTCTTCTTTTTCTTTTCAGCCTTCTCCTTCTCTTCATCGACTTCCTCAACCTTTCCTTCCTCATCTTTCTTGTCTTCCTCATCCTCATCATCAGAGATCTCCTTCTCTGTGGTTTTCTCAACCCAAAGGGAGATTGGGTAGCTAATGAACTCAGAGTGCTTCTTGACCAAATCCTTCAGCCTGCGCTCCTCGAGGTATTCAAGCTGGTCTTCTTTGAGGAAGAGAGTCATCTTGGTGCCCCTGCCAAGGCTTTCACCAGATGTGTCTCTAGTAATAGTGAATGAACCACCAGCTTGTGACTCCCACACATACTGCTCATCATCGTTGTGCTTTGTGGTGACCACTACCTTCTCAGCAACCAAGTAAGCAGAATAGAACCCAACACCAAACTGCCCAATCATACTGACATCAGCACCAGCAGCAATGGCTTCCATGAATTCCTTGGTTCCAGACCTTGCAATGGTACCGAGATTGTTCACCAAATCTGAAATTCCAAACAAAACTAGTTAGATACCCTGAAACATAATAATTAAATAATATGAAATAATTAGAGTTGATCTCTACTCACCAGCCTTGGTCATTCCAATACCACTGTCAATGATGGACAGTGTGTTGTTGGTCTTGTCAGGGATGATGTGAATGAAAAGCTCTGGTTGAGCATCGAGCTTGCTCTTGTCAGTCAAACTTTCAAAACGGATCTTATCAATAGCCTAAATGCAACATTCAAAAATCAAAGAGACGAATTAGAATTTCACACTCAATAACCAAAGCAGTTGTGACAACCTTGAAGGGAATGCAGGATAACTAAAATTATTGCAATGGAATATTTATTTATACCGATTAAAATTCAGATTTTTTGAATATGAAGCAAACATCTTAATGGATGTTTATTTATATTACATGCGTATAAACTATTTTCATCAATATCAATATTGTTACCGGTATTGTTAGGCCACAGTAAGAAGAGGAACAAACACAATCAAATGGCTTTGCTTGTCACTGATTGATTTTACTAGTCATAACTACACTAAAACATAACTTTACAAAGTCTTATCTAGTTAGTACTTACTACTCAATTATAAAAGACGAAAAATAAACAATAAAGGAATTAATGCAAACTGATTTGATCCATGTGGCGCATTGACGTTTCTGATAAGAGGCTAGTAAAACGGATTATTCACACGGCAGAACAAACTGCTACTCTATCCAGTTTCTACTTCTGTACTTTGTTTATACAGGTCAATAATATAGAAATTCATTACATACTTCGGTCCATTTAGGGGGTAATGAACTAAATCATCAAATAATACACACAGTACAAATATTAAGCAATAATAGTTCAAACAAATCACACAAACGGCGTCATGCGTAAGCCTAATACGATGCAGGTAACATTTTCAATCTAATCTCCAAAAATTAAAAGAACAATTTCTGCAAGTAACTAAAAATGTAAAAACAAAAAAAACAAAAATCAACCAAACTTCAGGACCCGATGAAGATTAAAAGCACTATTCATTATTCAAACATAAATTGAGAACGTGGAACAGAAAACAGTAAAAGAAAACCGTTCTACAAAATAAATCTAGACAGAGAAATAGAGGTTTTACATCAGATGAGTTGCTGATGAGTTCCCGGAGAAAGATCTCCTTGTTGCTGTAGAAGGTGTTGATGATCAGACTCAACAGTTGGTTGATCTCAGCCTGGAAAGCAAACGTCTCTTGTTCGGCCATCGCAGATCTATACTTTTAACTCTCTAAAACTTGAAAATGAAAATTAAAAGACGCTGGAACTAGGGTTCAAGGAGATCCAGAAGAAGAGGAAGCAAGAGGTGGACATAACGAAATGTTGGAGGGCTTATATAATGGTTTATTTAGGGTTTCTAGATCCTTCTATTCGGACCTTTATTTTCACGTAATCACGCGCGGTTGTGCATTGAATTTTCCCTTGTGTAATGTTAAATAAATAGATCGGACCCCACTACTGATGGCCCCAACAAAGTATAAGTCTCCATTTCATACATATATTTTTTCGAAATTTATTTTCAATTAAATATTTTTCGATAAAATAATATTTTATACCAAATCAATAATTTTTCTTTACTTTTTAACAACGTATTTCTTATCATATAGAAACTATTTAAAATACATTATTTTCTCAATAATATCTATCAAACACACTTTACAGATAACAAAATGTTTACTAAAAATTTTGCAATTGTGGTACCAAGCATTTGTGTTCATTGGCATTTAAGTCCTAATCTTTTTAGCATTTGAGTTTTAAATCAAATGTCATTTTAAGTTTTAACCTATTAAGCTCGAAAGAATATCAAATATCAAAAACAACAATTTGATTGCACCTTTAACCTTAAAAAATCACCGTTGATTTGATCTTTGATTCTATGATTTAAAGAAATTTCATAATTTGGTCATATAATTAAATTACACTTGAAATTAATTAATTTTAAATAAACATCTATTCTTGAGTCTACAAAAAGAGCACGTGAAACTAAAAGGATGAATTAGGGTTGAGCTCCTTTACTTTTTATGAGGTATGTTTATGGGATTTCTAACCTTTTTAGATCCACGTTGAATTTGTAATTATGAATCTTCACATGACAAAAATTCTCAATTTTGACGTTAAAATTGTACGTGATTTTCAGATGATTTGGAGATGAAATGTTAAGTGATTTCATGGTTTTACCCTCTAGTTGTCGGTTGTCTGAATGTCAAGTGTGATTTCAACTTCTAAATTGATGGTTTAAACAAATCGGAACCTATATTTACATATTTAAATACGTTGTGAATTTAAAATCTCACTTTAAATATCAAGGACTAGTAATCACACCACGTGAAATGATAGAGCACATTGAAAATGGTAATGGGACAAGCTGGAACAACCCTCCAAATATGCGTCGGGAACTTTCAAAGGTGCGGAGGTAGGATAAAAATGTTCAAGTTTACCATCTCGTTTTTTATTTAAATTTTTTGTATTTTCTTAAAATATGATTTTATTTTTAAAATAATAAAATTAAATTAAAGTAAGAATCGATGTGGGTTCTATGTTCCCATCCCAACAATGCGAAATGGTTGAGAAATTTTGTCATTCCTACTAAGTAATTTCATATAAATTGAAAATCACACCACTAAATGCAAAATGGACATTGTCTAGAAAATTTCTCTCCAATGCAAAGTTGAATTGATACAAAAATTAAATTTTTTATAGAATTCTATCTAAATTCAGAAGCTCTGTTGGACATATTAAGTACGCGTGAACAAAAAAACTACCAATCTGTCTAACAAAATCGACACCACAATTATGAAACAATTGAGTTTGGGTCTGTGATTTTTAGGTTTCGATAGTTAAAAACCGTTTGAAATCAATGGAACCGTCTACCTATTCTTTTAAACAATTTTTTTATTTAAAATATATCGACTCTTTATGAAAATAATAATTTATTTATGAGAATACTTTTCTTGTCTAAAGAATCAACATTGCAAGTTTAAATTTATGGTTGAACCTCGTATTAATTTATTGGTTTAAGTTTGTATCGAGACAAATATATTAAAATTGATATGTTTTCGTCTCAAATATTTTCAACATTAATGTTATAGTGGAATCTCAAATCAATATATTTATTTTTTCACTTCTTTGAAATATGGTATTTTTATGTAGTTATAATTGTGGCTTAATAGCACAAAACGTCCATACGCTTGATATGTAGTGTGCAAAACGTTTTTACGTTTCAATTTTTTTTCATTTTCAACCCTATTTCAACGTTTTATTGTGGAAAACGTCATTTTCACCTATTTTTAACGTAAAATAACTAATATACCCTCCTATATAAACAAAACAAAAGAAAAATAAAAGAAAAATAAAGAATAAATTGCAATATTACTCCTATTTTTTAAAGAAATGCAAATTAGTCGAAAAATAATTGTTTTTCATTTGTTAAATCTATTTTTGAAAAAAAAAAATATTTTTTGGTCAAAATTTTGGATTTGAAAACATTGGCGACAAAGGGACACCACCGGACCCGGAAGCAGCAGCAGCGAGCGCCTCTGCTGGAAATGGCGCTGCTGCGTGTTGCAGCAACGACAGTCGCTACTGCGATTCTCAGCAGCGATGGTCGTAGCTGCTGCAGAAGTGAGCGTCGCTGCCGGAAATGGCGATGTTGCAATTGCTGCTACTGTAGCGGCGCTCGCCGTCGCTGCGAATTGCATCAGTGAGCGCGGCTGCTGAAATCGGCAGAGAACGGGTGGAGGTAAGGGCCTCTCCTACAATTTGTGAAATTGCTAGCCCTCGCCTGCAATTATGAAAGTTAGGGTTAAATTTTTAAAAAGGGGACCTCTTCTACAATTTATTAAATTTGAAGGCACTGATCATAATTTTTATTAAAACTTCGGTCAAATTAAAGACTAATTTGCATTTTTTTAAAAAATTAGGAGTAAGATTGCAATTTATTCTTTATTTTTCTTTTCTTTTCTTTTTTGTTTTGTTTATATATGAGGGTATATTGGTCATTTTACGCTAAAAATAGGTGAAAATGACATTTTTCGCAATAAAACGTTGAAATGGGGGTGAAAATGCAAAAAATTGAAACGTTTGGACGTTTTGCACATTACATGTCAAACGTATGGACGTTTTGTGCTATTAAGCCTTATAATTGTGGTTTAAAATCAAATCAAATAGAAAAAATGGTGTGGGTTGAGAAAATGAAATGTTTGATTTGGACCTCATCAAAATTGTTTAAAATTATTTAGTTTAAGAATGGTTCAAAAAATGTTCAAATCGAATCATGTTTACCTTTAATGCTGGATCAACAAATTTCACGTCCAAATTTATACGTAGTTTCATTTTTATTTTTTAAGAAATAAGTGATATCTAGATAGCATTATTGAGTCGTAGATTGAACTCACCGAAGACAAATTATTTGCTTGATCGTCTATTCATTAGACATCAATGTCATGTAAATTGGGAGTCAATCCAGTTGTATGCCACATAAGTGGCAATTCATAGAATACATTGAAATTCTTGTAAGCGCATTTCAGCGTAACTGTGGATTGCTAAAATATTTCTACCACAAAAGATGATGTGACAGAAAAAAATAAACATTGTCCAGAGCCCGTTCATATTAAGAGCTTTCGTTAAAGAGATTGATCCAACCATTTATATGATTTTCTTTCTATTTTAGGATATCGGTTGTTCTCTTTGTTGATGATAAAAATCGGATCAAACAATTTTATTGATAAAACAAATTACAATCAAAGATTAAATGCAAGATACAATCAACAAATCCTCTCATTAACTAAGAGTTTCACATTATAAATTCACCAGTCTAGATGTTTCAATTAGACCAAAAGAAGAATAACTATTTGAGAGGGATATATTTGAATTACATGCATTCTTCTTCAAATGGGGGGGTATATATAAATTTTCCTCAAAACGTTGGGGTAATTTGGTCATTTTTGAGTAATGACGAGTGGTGGCTCCTTGTCTGTCATCTAACTAATTTGGTTATGAATCAAGCTTCATCCGTTTGCCCATGTGCATCTTATTGACAACATGTAACTAGCCTAAGTATGGTTAATGGCTTCACGATCTTTACGCAAGCCTTTTCATTTCTTTGTTCCCTTCGTCTATTGTTTCGTGCTTCGTTGGTAGCCGCTAGGTTTCGCGAGGTTTAACAAATAGTCGCCTATGCCCGATTTTAATATTCATATTAATTTGAGGACTTGTTATATTTAAGAGTGCAACGAACCTCAAGTTCGCACAAGTTTCCTTTCTCGGTGGTCTAAGACATGAACCGTTCTGAAAAGACATGTTATAATTGCTACGGTTTTTTATGGTACACTACTGGGGTACTTTTTTGCGTTTGTTCAAGGTAATGCCCCGTAAGCATTTAAAGCACGTACTGTCCACGATTAATCTCGCATGTTCAATTTTGAAACTTGGATAGACACCTGCTGGCCTATGGCGGCTACGATTTGTGAGAAATTTCTAAGCGACTTAGATCTTCTTGTTGATTTGATCAACGGTTCAAACTTTTCGTTTGAACCTACTAGTACATACTTTCTTCCTTTCATCGTCTTCTCTATTTTCATCGTGTATATCTTATTTTGCGACGATATTTCTTCCATTGACGGGTCGTCTCTTTTTATGCTATCTTTTATATTGTTTTGGCAATAGATGCATTTCTTTTCTAGTGGCATTGAGCTGAAGAAATGCTAGCTAGCAGTTTGAGAGGTGTTTTCTCCCGCTGTTGTTTTTGGATTAGCATTGCTATTTAGGAGATCATCGCTGCTACATCCTCTGATCATGACTCTAGGCGACAACTTTTCTTCTGGATTTCCTTCCACGTGATTCATTTCTTTCATATGTTTGAAAAATCTTTTGAGTATAGAATTTTTTTTGTCTACTTTGTTCAAATTTCTCACATATAGCGCCAATTTGTTGATAGTTAAATTGGATCAAACAATTTTATTGATAATACAATTACAATCAAAGATCAAATGTAAGTACAATCAACAAATTATCTTACCCAACTATGAGTTTCACATCCTAAATTCACTAGTCTAGATGCTTCAACTATAGCAAAATGAGAAATAACTATTTGAGAGGGAAATATTTGAATTCCATGTCTTTTTCTTCAAATGAGAGGGTATTTATAGATTTTCAGCATTGGGGTAGTTTGATCATTTCTATGTAACGACAGGTGGCGACTCCTCATTGGCCATCTTCTAACTAATTTGATTATGAATCACGCTTCATCCATTTTCCCAAGTGCACTTTGTTGACAACATGTAACCAGCTAGTCTATGCTAAATGGCCTTACGATCTTTATGCGAGCCTTTTCATTTCTTTGTTCCCTTCGAGTGTCATTTTGTGTTTAGCTAATAGTCGCTAGGTTAGCAGACTTCTTTGCAAGGTCTAACACGCTTTTCCTTAAATTTCTTATACATATTAGAGCGGATAAAAGACCTATCACCTACAATCGTGAATTGATTCAATAATTGTGTCCCATAAGCAATATATATAACCTTGCCGAATTTTTTTTTCCAATGTCCAGAGTTCCGTCTAGATACAAAAATTCTTAGACGAAGAGATTCAACAAAATAAATATTTCTTTCCGTATTTATTTTATGTCCAGATTTATATGCGATTCTATTTTTATTTTAAGAATATAAATGACATTTAGATAGCAATCTTTACAATGCACTGTAGACTAATTCTAGCCTTGAATTTCTATTTATTAGACATTAATGATATGTAGTTCGAAAGCCTTTCATCTTTCATGACATGTAGATGGTAACACAAGGGATGCACCGGAGATGCTCAACATGCATGCCATGTAGACTTCAAGTCTTTCAACTTGCTTTAGAGCGTCTCCAATATTACGTGAGTTACATTAAAAAAGTTGTCACTTAAGCTAAAATAAATAATGTCTACAAAAATTCATCTTCAATGCAGCATGTTTAACAATGTCTATTTAATGTGGCAACTAGTGATGGCAACATGGCGGGTTCGGGGCGGGGCACCCCGCCCCGCCCCGTCCCGCCCCGCCAAGCCAATCCCCACTCCCGCCCAGCTTTTGACGGGGCGGGGGCGGGGCGGGGCTGATTTTTGCCCCGTTTAATGCCTCATTTAGTTGTTTTTTTTTAATCAAAAATTTCCAATTAAATACAATTCAAAATTTTATAATCCAAAGCAAATATTATTTAAAATAATTACATCAATATCCAAATCAAACAATGAAAACAAACAATGTCCAAAATTAAATAAACAAAGTTCAAAATTTATTTATTTATTTATTTTTTTTATCTAAACGGGGAGGGGTGGCAATCCCCGCCCCGCCCCGCCAACTCGTTGTGGCGGGTTTTTTTCGCCCCATTCGGGGCGGGGCCCCGTCGGGTCGGGTCGGGTCGGGGCGGGACGGGTTTTTTTGCCATCTCTAGTGGCAAAGAAAATAGGCATGGTAAAAACAATCCGTCTAAATGTAAAAGCTCTCGTAGACATTGTGAATCAACAAAATTTAATATTTTCCGCTCATGTTTATTATTATTATTATTATCTCATATTAACTATACGTTAGAGATGAAATTATAGTCTGAAGATGAAATTTGAACTTAAGCGCCTATTTATTATGAATTTATGATATCTGAGATCGAAAAGTCTTTCTATTTACATGTCATATGTATAACAATTTATGAAACATATTGGGAGACACTGATGTTCTTAATTTGCAAATAGAGTTGGGCAAAAGCAACCCAAAACTGACCATCCCAACCCAAATCGACTGATTTTTAAATTCAATTGGGTTGTTTTGAAAATCAAATTTGATATCGAGTTGTGTTGGGTCTCGGGGTATGAATTAAAACTTAACCAAACCCAATTAAAAAATTTAATACCTAAAATGGAAAAATCTAAATAGATATAATAGTGGAGACGAAAGGATTTAGAATGTACAAACATTCCCTTTTTTACACAAGTTAATTGGTATAAATACTATGTACATATACAAAATAATTTGACGATAAACTAAAAATTAAGGACGTGATAATGAAATGAATAAATCCCCCCCAAAAATTATAAAATATAAAATGTTCTACAGTCTGGGACTTATTTATAAATTAATTTTCAGAAATAATTTATTGTTTAAATTAAAAGTAATGAAGATTTTCAAGTGATTTCAAACTTTAAAAATTGTTCAAATTTAACAAAAAATGATAGGATCTAATTTGAATTGGGCCCAAACCCAAACCGACCAACCCAAAACAAAATTGACCCAAACTCTATTGATTTAGGTTGGGTTTAAACTAATACTTGGGTTGAATTTATTTAATTTTACATCAAATCGACAATGTTGAGTTAGATAAAAAATAGAGAAAATTTCATAACTAAGTGGTTAAGTTTCACCCATTTCAAATTTAAGAGATAATGTTTAAAATTTAAAATATCATATTTTTAAAATTTTATTTATGAATTAGTTAATGAAACATATATTTTATTAATTAAATATATTAAGGTCACAATTTCATATAATTTGGTCATGAATTCTATATAATTGGTCGCAAATCAAAAAATTTAGGCCACAGATTATTTTACGGTCACAATTCAAAAATTTTATATACCACAGTTTGTTCAGCCGTCACAATTTAGAAATTTTATAAGTCACAAATTATTTTACGATCACAAATCAAAATATTTTATAGGTCACATTATTTTACAGTCACAATTCAGAAATTTTATATATCAAATTGTTCATCAATCACAAATAAAAAAATTGAAATGTCACAACTTATTTATCAGTCACAAATTACAAACATTACAAGTCACAACTTAGTAAATAGTCACAGATTGTCAAATTATCGGTCTTAAATTAATAATTTTTTAGATCAAAAATTATTTTTTGTTCACAATTTATATTTTTCATTGGCCACATATTGCCTATCGATTACAAATTAATGAATTTAATGGTCACTAACGACCAAAATAATATATAACCGCCACCAATATTACGACACCGACACCACCATGATCACCACATCGACATCGACACCGACGCCAACACCACAAAACCATCACCACAACCAATAACAAATACAACTGCTGTATACGGCACCAATTGTCATTGCGCAACGACGTTGACTGACGCTACTTTCCAGCACCAGACAACATCATCTCTGCTTCTCAACAGCTCTTCCTACGAAGCGACGATAAAAACCACCACTCTTCCTTAAATTAAGAAAACCACAACAACTCTTCCCCAAAACCATAAAAACAAATAAAAAAAAAAGGGAAAACCACCAATTTGCTTCTACCACTGTCAGCTCCTCATGTTTCCTGGTTTACTCATCTAGGGTTTGTTTGATTAGGGCTTTAGATTCTAGTTTTTGGTAAGCGATCTGACGGATCTGAAGAAGCCACAACATAGGCGAGGGGCTGATGGAGGCACAACTATGGTCCTGCGCGTGACTGCGTTGCGTGCGGTGGCCCTCATCTGCGCGCGACGTTTCTAGAGCGGCTACACTACACACGGTTGTCTGCATGCGCAAGGCTACGGTGGTCCTACGCACTGCGATAGTTGGTTTTCGACAACGATCAATGGTTGTTGTTTTCTGGTGGAAGAGTGTGGATGTGATGAACTATTAATTGATTTAAGTTGAGGTGAGACGCGAGAGAGATGATGGGAGAAGAGGGAGAGTGGCAAGAGGGAGGATGGGAAGGAGAGAGAGATTTAGGTTTTGAAAATGGCGATGGGATGAATTGCGCGGGGTAGAAATAATTTAAGGTTTGAAATTGTGTAGCAAAACATCTGAGATTTGAAATAGTAAACTAGATATTTGATTATTGAAATGTGTGATCTCTAGATGGCTGAGTTTGTGTAATTTCCTCTAAAAAATAACCCAATTCAACCCACGCTCATCCCTACCTGCAATACATAAAATGATGATATTACATGTGAACGTAAAAAAGTTTGTGTAATTTTCTCTTCATTTTTGTCAATCATACATTCTTCGTTAATTAATATTACATGTGAACGTAAAAAAATTTCTTCTTTTTAAACCACATATTCTTAAAAAATTATTATTTCAAAATATATTTTTGTCAACAACCTCATTAAAATGGAGCACAAACAAGGGCAATGTACATGGTCCATTGCCACTACATCAATGATGATCACCATATATAAATAGCATTACTATATTCCAAAGTGGTACATTTACCTTGGCACTTGCGCAAGAAATGGAACAAAAGCATAAGCTTAAAATCGCATTGTAGACATAAGCACTTTTAGGTCAAACTAGACGATATTGAAGTGGTTAAGTAGAATTGACAAATACCAAATATGAGTTTTTGACTTTTTGAAAGGGATATTATTGGGAAACCGTTAAATATGGCTTTTATTGCAAAGATGGTGGTGGTGTTGACTGCGGCGGTGGACAGTGTGGATGGGTGGCGGTGGTCGGGAGTGGGCGGTTTCTAGTTTTGGCGAGGGTGGGGTGGGTGCGAGGTGAGTGGAGAAGATGAATAGTTATTTTTTTCTTTAATTTTTTGATTTGGTTATTTTATTTTAACTCCTTTGAGTGAAAAATGTAAAGTTGCCTTTTTATCTCCCATTAAAAAATTGTGAAATTTTGGTCAGACTGTTGACTTTAGGTCAACTAATAGATGAACTAATGACTTTCTTCCATTTAGGTTTCGGGTGCGAATATTTTAAAGATTTGGTATTGTGAGTTATACAAATGAAAAATTTGAATCAAGTTTGCAACATAATAAAAGTTTTGGTATCGTGACTGCAATTCTGCCATGATTAAATTAAGCCAATGTTTTGTTTGGATTAAAATTCAATTAAAATTTTCAGTCAAAGTCAACAATTAATTTCAACCATACATTTCGTGGGACCCACAACTTTTCAATAACACATTTCATTAATTTTTATCAAAATCTAATAAAAATTCGATTTTATAGTGTGTTTCAACCACATTATTTTTGAATAATGTATTTTAGAATAGTAGATTGATGGAGAATGTATGCTTGAAAAAGAATGAAAAGTTATTGATGTGATGAAAAATATTATTTTATTGAAAAATGTGTGATTAAAAATGAGTAAAATAATAAAAATGAAAATTTTGAGTCACTTAACTTTACTAGCGTAACTCGAAAATATAGAGTATACACGAGCCCATCACGTGATCCTTGCTTAATAACTACGATTCCTCTATAACAGGTATAATTCAATAACAATAATTTCAGTTCGGTGCAGCGATTTATTCAGCATACTTTTGGACAACCCAAATCATATTTCTGAAGAATAGCAGAATTGAAAATCTTAATCCTCGTGATATCGATTAGCATGCAGAAGTGGTTTTCAGTAGGCGGCGGCGATAATGAAAATTCGCAATTGCAAACGACGTCGCAACCACCATCTTCTCTGCTGGCTGATTGGAATTCATACGCAGCTACCAAATCATCAGAAGAAAGTAGCAGCAGCTCCTTTTCCGCAGTTTTCGATCTAGAATCTGCGGTCAGGTCCGCCAACGACACCGTCTCCGGCACATTTGACGTGTATGATACAGATCTCCCGTCTTAAATATTTCGTTTTATCGAGAATTGAATGCATTTAAATGCGTTTTTTTTTCCTGGTTAAAACCATATGCATTGAATTTGCCGAAGGGTAGAAAACTGGAATTGTGGATTGATTCAATTAGTAAATTTGGGGATTCTTAGTTTTTGCCCTAATAGGATGATGCAGAGGGTGTACTCTAAATTAAAAATGAAAAAGAGTTTCCCAAATGCTATACTGCTAGGGACATTTTTCTCTTAAAGTTATAACTAATTAAGAATCTCAAAAGGATAGGTGTTTAAGGGATAAAATCCCACGTCTATGAAAACAGAGACCAATTTACCAGGTTTGGGCTACTCTTAACAACATTGATTTCTAAGATGACCCCAAATCTTAACAATAGGGAAAAGATCTGCAATTGGAGCATCTGTTGAAACTTATGGTGTGATTGAATTAGTATAAATTTGTTTCCCGTGTCATTTATCATCTGTGCCATTTGATTAAGAGCATGTTTGGTTTGGCTTCTTTTTGAGAAATTAGCTAAGCCAAACACTCTGTAAGTTTCATGCACGAGGAGGCACTGATGTGTCATTTTACACCATACCTTCTTTTCTGCATCTAATTTGCATTTGTACTAGCTTCATTATGATAAATTTTCACGTTAATTACAAGACTAGCATGTAGAAATTACTTAGTCAATTGGATATCCATCGCCTCATTATTGGACTCTGTTGGAAACGCACTTTCTCCTTTAGGTGCATATCTGGGTGTTTCAAATGACATTGGATGATTAGCCTCTTTAGGTTACTGTCGAACCCTTTGACCTAAAATTTTAAGCTATTAGATAAGTCACGTATATATCATCTAAATCATCAACACGCCACATCATGTGTAGGCATATTTACGTGTGCACAATTTTAAAGAAATAGGTGGTAGCGAGACTCGAACGTCTAAAAGCTTAAGTTAGACAAGACCACATGTATACTATTTCAATTTTATCTTAACAGCAATTAATAAATAATAATTTTATTTATATAACATTGATATATGGATTGGTGGATGTATAAAACTTTTTGAAGATTTCTTGTACAAAGCAAATGCTAGAGTGGTGTAATGGACATGAAAGGTAGTGAAACCCTAGAATTGGGTAGATTATGTTTGTGCTAGGGTACTATTTCAGAATAGCTTAGAGGTGGCCGACAAGGTAGACTAATAAGCAATCTTGAAGGGTGTACTGTTTGTTCTGAAATCCAACAACATTACGTTTGACAGCTTGGAGTTAAGACCTTGAAATTTGAATTAGAGGAAAGCAAATCCAATTAGAACTATGCCATCTCTTATTCCATTTATGAGACCTCCATTGCACAGAGGCCAAATGCAACCTAACATCTTTTAAGATTCCACCGTCTTAGTAAACAATGTGATCCAGGTGTTGGATAGGTGATGCGGACATCGTCGATGCTTAATTTTATTGTTATTGGACTTTATCAGTCGAGACTTAATTTTATTGTTATTGGGCTTTATTATTTATGTTTTTTATTATCGAGCTTGTAGTAGTGGGTTGGCCCAAACCGATCACTTAGTTAGGTTTTTACTATTTATATGATTTTCACATTGTAATTTAGACAATTGATGAATATGATGAATTGAAATGGCCGTTGCCAACGTGTTCTTCCCTTTCCCCTCTCCTAGTCTTCTTCTTCTGGCTTCATCTGCTTTCTTCTCCTTCTTTCTCTTCTATTGTCTTTTAGTTTGGTAATTAATTCTCTATTTGTCCTGCATCAAATTTGGTATCAAAGCCGAAACTTGGTTAAACCACCCGTCGTCTCACTGTCCAGCAAACGCACCCACAACCACAAACGGCACACCGTGACGCCAACAATCAACCGTCGCCTCCACCTCTCCAACCCGGTTGTTACCACTCCTGTCATCTTCTTCAACAACCACCAATTGAAACAACCGCAATAAACCCAACATCACCTACCTTCGCCAGTTCGCCCAAACCGCCCATTGCAACTGTCGACAATCATCCCACCACCACAAGCCGTTCACCGCCACTGCTTCCGAAGGCTAACACCTATTGCATAACCACATTACCACACATCCCTGATTTATTGCCGTGTCATCTTGCTACCACCACAACTTTCGCATCCAAGCTACCGATGCAGTCCCTTCAACGGCAATCACGACCAGGAACTTGAACCGCCGCCGTCACACGCCGACTGTGACCCAGACGTCTCTAACACCCTACTAGACAGGCGCCGCCGCAGTTCTTCTACAACGGAGGTTGTTTGGGCTCAAAGTGGGTTATTTCAATTTTAGGGCGTTAATTTTTTATCACTTTGATTCCTGTTTTGGGTCCCCAATTTGGGCCTCCATTTTATTTATTGTAATTTGATTTGGTATTGGTCCTCACATTGGGCCTCCATTTTTCTTATCAAGTGCAATTTATTTTCAGTTTATAAAAAAAATTGTGTGAAAAAAAATATTGTGAAAAAAACTATTTTCTAACATTTTTGCAAATACCACTTTTTGACCTACTGATCGGTTAGTTCTTTCGACGAACAAAATCGGGAGCTACTGTCTTTTGTCTTTGGTGCTCAATTACTTGGTGTTTAGCTATTCGGTGCTCGACTATTTCGACGAACGAACAAGGGGAGTTTCTATTTTATTTATCATTGGTATATATTATTGTTTATTTTAAAATTGCATCGATTAATTTCTTTGTGCTGTCGTTACTCTAATTTTACCTAAAGTTCATGTGACCGAATATCTTGACTTGTTAAATTCCCATAATTTTACTTAAAGTTCACGTAACCAAATCCATTCACTTATTAAATTCTCATTTTACCCCATTTATTTTACGTGATCTGGTTTTTGACTAGTATTTGGCGTGTGCTTTGTTATTTTACATGTATCAGCAGTATTAGCTCGTCGTAGTTAGCTTCATTTAATCCAAAAGTTTTTTAAAAAATGCTCAAGTTATTATTTTTCGTTGCTTGTACTTATTGTTCATCGATCTCTTCATTACACGTCATTTACGTGCATTTAATTGTTAATACAGTGCATGCAATTGCGTAGTGGTCGTTTTATCATATTTAGTTCCAATAAGTCTAACCATAGACCGATCCCAATTTGATGCCCTCACCAGACAATTAGCACAACTTTCCACTAACCAACAACGGTTCCAAACTCAATTAGCGCCTGTACTGAGGTGGCTGCCATTCTTGAAAAAGAGTGGGAGCCTAGCTGCTAGTCTGAACAATTTTAAACAAATCCCTCATTTGACTGATGTTGATAATTCTGAAGTGCCTAGACGAAATCGTTGTCGCCAAGGTGATAAAAAACATTTTCGACGCGACCATAGGGATGGGGATTGGGTTCGTAAGCGAGAACGAGGTTATAACCTTATAGTACTCGTTCTCTTCCACGTCATATGGAGCGTTTCTTTAGAAACAATAAAGTAGATGCCATACTTTTGATGTTTGCTTAGATTTTGAAGTTTTTACTCAATGGACTGCCCCTAAACAAGAGAATCGGTTAGTAACTGAGTATATTGCTCAATTTGAGCAATTTCGAATGAAATGTCATGTCACTGAGGATGAGGCTCTGACTTTAAGTAGGTTTAGTCAAGGTCTAAGATATGATCTTAGGCATGAGTTTTTCATTCGAGGTGTCACCACTCTTAATCATACTTACTCTTTAGCCAGATATTATAAGTTGATTATTGTTACTCCATATGAAAAGTATGGCGACAACCATACACCCATCTCATCAACGCCACTTCCTCTTAAGTTTATTATGAGACCTTCTTCGTCAAATGTTCTTCCGGTGTTCAAAAATAAGGGTACAATTTCTGAAATTCTAAGGACTTTTTCTCACTTGCAGTGCTTCAACTGTAAGGCCTTTGGTCACATCTCTTCCAAATTTCCTAGTCGAGCCTTAGTCATTGAAAAACGAAAGAATATAATAGATGAGCAGTTAGACGATCAAGTCTATGTACTTAAACTCGAAGAATCTGATGACTTTGATGATAGTGAGAACGCTCCCTTAGGTAGTATTCAGACTTTTCCTATGAATCTAGGTATTGTACCCCTTGTTCCCAATACCTTTCAGTCAAGTGTTATATGTCGTCCAAGGATCCAACTTAGATGTGCTATTGATTTGCGTAATCATGCCATTTTCAAGGAAAATCTTAGGAATTGGGATTTGATCGTCCCAACAGTTCAAATTATATATAAAAATTTTGTGAAACGATTAAGTATTGAGTCCATTTGAATTTATTCATGGTTATGAGCCTATGAAGTCTTTAGATCTTATTCCCATGTCCCCACACGCTGTGTCAATGTCAACTAAGGTATTTGTACATCATCTTCATTATTTGCATATTGAGATCAATAAACGACTTGAAGCAAGTAATGCATCATATAAACTTCAAGATGATTTGCATAAACGACTTTTTGAATTTAATATTGGAGATTATATTATATTGCAAGCTCGTAGTGCTGGTTTTTTTAAAATTTTGAAGCATGTTGGTCTAAATGCACACGTCATTGGTCTTTTATCATATTTTAGCTACCACTCTACTTTAAATATTGATGACTTCATTACTTATAAATACCGTTTCAATTCCTTTGATGATTCTTTTGCTATTTAGCCCTGTTGACCCCCAACATGTACATGTTAACATTTCTACTTCAATACCAGCTATTACAGCACACAAAGATACAATTGATGTTATTTTAGATGAAGAGATTGTGTTGACCAATTATGAAAAAATTTGGTGCTTCTTTGCTCGTTGGGTAGTTCCACCTGATGCAGACCATCCATGGAGTCCTACAGCGAAGCTCCAACAAATCTGGATCATACTGCTGGAGTTTCGATATTTGGTTATTACAAAAGATTGTCCCCTGTGGTAGAAGTTTATCCACTCGACATGGTCGAGTTTTTCTCCCACCCCGGGAGAGTTGATGCGGACATCATCGAGGCTTAATTTTTTTTTTTTGAGCTTTATCATTTATGTTTTCTATTATTGGGCTTGTAGTAGTGGGTTGGCCCAAACCTATTACTTAACTGGGTTTTTACTATTTATATGATTTTCACATTGTAATTTAGACAGTTGATGAATTGAAATGGTCGTTGCCAACGTGTTCTTCCCTTTCCCCTTATTCTTTCCCTCTCTTGGTCTTCTTCTGGCTTCATCTGCTTTCTTCTCCTTCTTTCTCTTCTATTGTCTTTTAGTTTGATAATTAATTCTCTATTTGTCCTGCATCAATAGGCTTTTGGATATGCATGTTTACTTAAGAACTCGTATAAATCACAATTTATCCTGAAATTCCAAACCTTAGTATTGCAAAATATTTTCTCTTATCTCCGATCATCATATTCACTAGTTGATTTTCTCTCTGTAAATGTAAATTTGTAGGCTACTTGGACAATATTCTTCACAATATTTTTTTGTTAAAAAAATATCAGGGTTTCGAAAGGAGTGAGAGATTTACCAGGAAATTTTCAGTCCGCCACAAGTAATATCCCGTCAGGAAAAGCGCTCATGTACTTTGGCTTACTCCTGGCAAGTGGAGTCTTCTTTCTGTTTATCGCGTTTACTTTATTTCTTCCGGTCATCGTAGTGGTGCCTCAGAAATTTGCCATCTGCTTTACTGTTGGATGCTCCTTCATTATTGGGTCATTCTTTGCCCTTAGAGGTCCAACGAATCAGTTTGGTCATATGTCATCGAAGGAGGTACTCAAATTACTTTCTTATTTGTATTGGTGGTCAGACATCCCATTCTCCTCTCTTACTTTTCTTCCCTGTCTTACCAGAGACTCCCCTTTACATTGGCATTCATAGGCAGCATGATGGGTACCATTTACGTTTCTATGGTGCTCCATAGCTATATTCTAACTGTGCTCTTTTCAGTGCTTCAGGTATTCAGACTTGTGCTTATATGTTATTTTTTAGTATATAACGTTCTTCAATTTTAGGGTTATTGAGCAGTTCTAATATTAACTATTGATTTCTCATATATTTGTTCTGAATAAACTCAAATTCCCTTGTCGAGATGAATGCAACGGTACTAGATATTAATGTGATCTTGTGATGTCCTTTGAGTTGTAGGTCCTGGCACTGGCATACTACGCTATTTCCTACTTTCCTGGAGGATCTGCTGGATTGAAGTTTATTTTGTCCTCTTTGACTTCTTCGTTGTTGAGATGCTTTGGCAGGTGACTTTAACGTTGTAATATCTGTAATTTTTCTACTTTTGCTCCTTCATGATAACACCTCTATGATTGTTCCCACATCATAGAAACATATTTTGGTATAGACAGCTGAATATCACCAAAATTGTTCTTGGTTTTCCTCTGGTTTTACTTCTCAATTAAATAGAAACACTCACATTCAAGTGAATGAAATGTGTCAATCAATTCAGTCTCAAGATTTTGCATAAATTGGAATCCTTGACTATAATAGTGTTGGCATTTGAAGATGGCAAGAGACAAACTTCATTTTGAAAGGTTGCAGATCCTTGACTAGGTACATTTGTATGCTTGTGGATGTGCTTAAAACAACCCCTTTATGTATATTGACACTCCCATCTTTGAAGGATAAGTGCAAGGCTCTCCACAAAGAAGGATAGCACTAATGTCAAGTGTACTGTGAAACTTCTTTGAAGTTTACAGCTCGGTTAGCCTAGAGGAAAATCTTCCAAAATGTGAAGATTAGAAATGTAAGGGCTGTTCTTTTTGTATTTCAGTTTTGTGTTTTGAGTTTTGAATTCATTTTGTGTTTTGTGTTTTGAATGTCCATTTTAAGATTGTTGAAAATATGTTCTTTTTGACATTTTGAAAATGCGTTTCGAAAATTTTGGTTTGATTATAACTGAAAATACTCAAAACGACAAATTTGTCGTTTTGAGTGTTCTTTGTAAATTTTTAACTTGTTTTTAAAAACGCGTTTTTGAAAATAGGAAAAAAAACGTGTTTTCACTGTTTTGGAGAACCAAAAACTGAAAACGATTTGAAAATGATAATGAGAACAAGCCAAAACAACCATTTGGCTTAGATAGTTTGCATTTGCCTAGAAAACTGGCTCAAGTGCACTTTGACCAGGTTGATGCGCGTGTATTATTTGATCCTTCAAATGTCTTTTAAATTCTGTTTTTAGGTTTAGGGACAAAAAGTTTCTACTTATGTTTTATATTTAGGGGAAATTACACATTTCTTGTCTGGCCTAGTACGGTTTAACAAGATAAGAGTCCATGCTTGTGTGGTTTTTGATTAGTGAAAATTACACTAGAGCATGTATTTAAAAATCTCACTTCAAAAGTTAGATATGAAGTATATTTAATAAAAAATCAAGTGACAACTTAATATTTTAATATTAATAATTATATTATAAATTAATATATATAACCACGTCCCCAACCCAGTCAAACTCTCAAATACTAATTCATTTCTATACATATCCTCTCTATCTTCTCTTACTTTATCCCCCACCCCTCTTTCTCTACCCACCAATCGAAACCGCCTTCGCTGTCACTCCCAATCTCCTCTCCCGTGACTTGTGTCGTTGCTCGGTTAAGTTGCTATAGGAAGCTTGGCATTTGGAAGTGGAGACCAACTAGTAGCGACAGAGCTCCAGTGAGAAAGAAACGACAGTGTCGGTGGCGGACGAATCCAGACCGGAGAGTCGTTTAAGAAGATAAGAAGTGCATATGATGTTGATTGGTTCATCAGATCTAAGCTTAAGTTGGGTTACCAGCTCGACTTCAAGATTCGGGTCCGTTTGAGAGTCATTTGAAGATATGGTTTTTGTTGTTGGTGGTGGCGGTTGTGTTGGGGGTGTTGATGGAGGTGGCGGCAGTGGCGGGGTGGGATGAAAAGTATTCGTGACCAACTATATTGTTGATTTGTAACCAAGTATTGATCGTGTATTGAGATTGAAGGTGGGGTGAAGTGTTTGATGCATGTATCCAACTATTTGGTTATTTGTGATCAACCATTTAATTGTTGCCTAAAAACTCGATAATTTGTGACTGAAAAATAATTTGTGATCGGTTAATTTGAAAATCTATGACCGTTAAATAAGTTGTGACCAATAAATAAATTGTGACTTATAATATTTTTAATTTGTGACCAATTAATTGATAATACGTGACCAATAAATAAGTTTTACTCTATAAGTATGGAAGTGTGAACATTAATTGTATAATCGTGACCTTACTATATTTAATTGATAAAATATTTTCAAGAGAAAATCAGGCCCTATGCCCTATTAAACTAACTAAATTGAATAATACCCTTTTAAAACTAATTAAAGCATTTAACACGTAATTAATACGTCCTAAAAGTCCCAAACCCTCAATCGTAATTCAATATCCCCAATCCCAGAAGAAAAACCGTCTTTTTCTACAGGAAGCTTCTCCTCTATAGAATTTGCTGTTATAACATGCTTTACAAATTCTGCAGCTATAACCATGTTCGTTGATGGGGTCTCAGAAATTGATTGTTGTTCATTAGTTGAATAATTGATCAGAACCAGAGGTCTCGTCTTCTTTTCATTGTGCACATCCTTGTCCTCATCTTCGTTACATACAGAATGGTTTCTGGCTTCTAAAGAGGATGAACAGCTTCATGACACAGCACATGCTCGCATATTTTCTGGAGACATGGCATATGGTGCTGAAATCGATGTGGCAACAATGGCTCCGACGGTGGTGGGTGTCGCGGGTTTATAAGTTTAGCCTTCTGCTCGAGCATAGAGCAATCAAGGAGCCCATTGTATCATATACTGGTTCTTAATGGTCATCTCTTTAAATGATAGAACATCCATTTTCTACTATTAATTTCTTATTTGCAACGAAGCCTTTTGGGTTAATGCGTGAGAAGAGTACTATTCCGGAAGTGGTTGTCTACAATACTGTAGTGGAAGGCTTTTTCAAGGCACAGAAGCTTGAAGACGCAATGAGAATTTTTAAGAAAATGCAGAGTAATGGGACCATTCCAAAGTAGTTGCCGATTGATAGTAATAACTATGATAATAGCAATAGTGACCCAAGTGCATAGAGAAGTAAACGAGGTGATGAATGGTGATGAAACTATTAGATTGACGGTATGGAGATTGCTTGGCTGGTGGAGGGTTTGTTGTGTGCCGGTTTTCTAGAGGTATGAGGCAGTTGCTAGTGATATATATTGAGATGGATGGTGAGTTTAGTAATAAAGGTGTTCCAAGAATTTGTTGACTCTATTTGATTATAGAATTGTTGTATATTGGATGAGAGATAAATATAAATCATCATTAGCCCGGTGGGTTAATATCCTAAAGACATTGAATTTTATTTGTCACTTTTGTTTTTTTTAATTTCGTCACTTATGAGTCACTTTTTAAAAATTGTCACTTTTTTAGTGTTTATTACTTTTTTCAGTCATCTTTTTTATTTCTATCACCTTTTTAGTGAAAAACATCAATTTTTAATAAAAGTGACAATTGTATGTCATTTTTTTTTTTAAAAAAAAGTGGCACTTAACTTTAAAAAGTGACTGTGGGTCACTTTTCAGTGTTTTACCATCACTTTTTCTATTAAAAAAAGTGACAATTGATTTTATATAGTATTTTTTACTTCCAAAATATGTTTCATATAGATTTTCAAAAGACCCTTAATTTTAAGGGTATTTTGGTAAGTTGCCCTATTTTTATTTTTAATTATTTAGCTATCACCTTATATTTGAAAATTTAAATTTATTATCTGAGTTTTGAATTACACTTGCCCTTGATCTTCAGTTTGTTTGAAGCCCAACCCATATTCCGTATTTGCCTGCATATTTTGGGCCAAGTATAGGTGGCCTGTACCAACATGTACCTTCTCCTTTTTGAACAAAATGATGACCGAAAACGATTGTGGCCCCGGGAACATTTTTTTGTTTTCGTAGTTTTGATCAGTGTTCTAAAAAGCGCGCATAGGAGTTGCCTAGGCATGAAACGTGATGAAAACGCTTTACCTTGAGCTTAAGCGGAAATTAAGCGGTCAACGTTGTTGTTGACCGCTTAATGTTTGCCTAGGTATTCTTAAGCCCGTCTAGCCTAGGCGCACCTCAGGCTTAAATTTTAAGGAGACTCATTTTTTTTCCTTTTTTTTTTTTAAAAATAAAACCCATAGTCCAGACTCAGTAATACACTATCTCTTCAAAATTCAAAAACTCCAGACTCCAAAGAACCGAAAAGACGAAAGAACGGAAAATAAAGACGGAAGAACGGCTCAAAATCTCTCAATTTCTTCGCACACCGCACTGATTTGTGTATCATGTATATATAACATTATGAGATTATTATGCTTTACGTTGTATTTGTAATTTTGGGGCATGTGATTTTCAATAAATTTTGCTTACAATTTTTCTTTTTCTTCATGATTTTCTTGTGTTTTCACTTATCTCTACTTTTGGGCATCTGGCTTTTGTGTTTAATTTCAATTATTATTAGTTTGTTAAATGAATTATGAAAAATTGTATTCTTTAGATAAGATTTAAGCTACAAGTTATCTACTTTATGTAATTATGATTTTGAAACTTATTTTTATGTAGTAATTATTAAGTAAATATATTATTTTATAATTTTAGATGTGTGGTATGTATTATTGAATTATTGAATTTTTTTTACAATTATTAAAAATTAAAAAACGTTTTTTTACGCATAAGTTTGAAGCTTGGCTTCCACGCCTAGTCACGCTGTACGCTTTTTAGAACACTGGTTTTGATCTTCATTTTTTTTTTCAAATCCATTTTTAATCACAAATATCAGGGAATTCACAACTTTCATCAGTTTTTTGACCACATATTTGACTTAACTTTCATCAAAATCTCCGAAAAAAATTAATTCTCATTAAAATTAAACAGGGCTTAATTTATATTGGCCAAGAAATTATGCATCAATCCAGCTTTACATCCCGACTTCAGGTAAAGGTTGAGGAGGAAATAATGAGTTAATCTACTTGTACAAAATTGGATTACAAAAATGATTAACAAAATATGTGTTGACAAGATTTAAACCAACGATTTCAAAAATTGTTTTTTATATCATGGGCTCAGATCTTGCCAAAACATATTTTGTCAACCATTTTGTAATTCAATTTTGTACAACATAGCATTGCTAGGAAATAATTGGAAGTACACTAATTATCTCTCTTAAATAATTGGAGAAAGGGGAGCGGCCATCATAATTTGACCACTAATAATGACTTTAGGCCAGATTAAATCTAAGCCTTGTTTTTATAGATACTGATTTGAAAGGGATAGAATAGGTTCAGTGTTCTAATAAAAGAACAAAGCAATAACAAATTGTCGAGTAAAAAGTGACCAACTTTCTAAAGGATATAATCTATTCGAAAAAGACAACTAAGTTAAAGACAAAAGTAACTGTACCCATTCAATTTTTTTCATGAAAATCAAGTGGAACGAAATAAATAAAATATATTTATAAATTCCTTTATCAGTTCGTTTGGTTGGATTATTGTATTGACAAGAGTTGCTTCATTGGGAATTCTTTTACAAGAACAAGAAACAAAAACAAATCTAGGAATGACAAAAAAGTTCGACGACTCGAGACTCGATCCGGAAAAAAGCCCGAACGGGCCCGGCTCTAGCTCGGTTATACCCGGCCCGTGGCCCGGCCGAGCCGCCCATTAAAAAAAATTACAATTAAAATTTTTAAAAAGAACCGAGTGGCTTGGGTCGGGCCTCATTTTTTTGGCCTGATTTTGCTCGGCTCGACTCGGGCCTAAAAAAGTTTGGCCCCAAAAAAGCTCGAGTCAAGTCCGAACTTTTTTTTTTGGCTCGGATTCGACTCGTTGACATAGCTAAACAAGTCATTTTATACGGGATCTATCTAATTTTCATTAGAAGGGTAAATATTATTTGGAAGAAAACTAAGTAACATATATTGCTTACACATTGGTATAGTACTAATTAGTAATTAATTACAATTAAGTTTGCTAAATAAACCAATGAGAAAAGTATTAAGATTAGTGAGGTCGTAATGATGGTCAACCTCAATCAAATTCATGGCATTATCTACTTTTTATGTCTCTGTTTCTTGGGCTCGCACGAATGGGTGAGGTTTGCAAAACCTTACTTTTCTTTATGTTTTAAAAATAGCTTTAACTTTTCCAAATTCTACCTTTTTTAAGTAGAAAGTAAGAAGAAGGTATTGTTTTTACCGCTTCTTCTGCTCACTCATTTTTAACCATATATTTTCAAAAGGAATAATTATTTTTTCACTTTTTTCCCTATTTTTCAATAACTCATTCAACAATCATTTTTTTTTTTTTAAATAAAAATCTTTATCATACAAGCGCTTAAGAAAGGCCAAAGGCAAGTAACTCTTAGCCCCTGTTTGACCATCGTTTTTTTTTTCAAATTCTTTTTTTAGATACTCATTTTCAACCACATATTTATACAATAAAATATTCAGTATTTAAATCCAAAATTTTTCCCTGCTTTTTAATCACACACTCTCTTAAAAATCACTATTCAAAAATTCTTTTTCCCAAAAAAAGTATGATCGTCAAACGAGGCTTACATTATTTGACCAATAAAAATAATTTTTCTTTTAAAACTTATTTATTTATAAGTTATAAGTAAGGTTATCTCTAGCCTAGCCAAAGCTAAAGGAATTATTACCATACCTACCTACCCACCCCCTTTCTATCATGTGACCACCCATGTACAAACAAGAACCAATTAAAATATTTAATGGCTCAGAAAGTAAGGGACATAACATGGCACGTTCTTGAACTAGTGTACTCTCCCACTATCTCCCAATCTCTAAATTTTCTATTTGTCTTTCACATAAGATCAATTCTAGCATTAGCAAGTAAATGTTGTGATCACGTGCCATTTTTCTTTTTTCCTACAAACCAAATCCTTAGCCACTGATCAGCTATCTTTATTCTTCATCATGTGGCAAACAATTGCTACAATTTACATGTTCACTCATGTGAACATCTAACTTTCATCTTAATTACATTGATTTTTTTTATTTTTATTTTTTTTTCAATTATGTCACTTGATCAGAATGATCAGTGATGTGAATGATGGCAATCTGACATGACATCAACGTAGATGTCTTTTATGTTAGACATTTTGTTGAAAACTAATAATTTTAACCCCTGTTCGATTCAGATTAAAACTATATTTTTAGTAGATTTTGATAAAAATTTACGAAATGTGTAGTTGAAAAACTGTAGATCCCATGAATTGAAATGTGTTGTTAATATAAGGTTCTAGACATCTAGGGTCTAAAATTTATTGCAAATAGCGTAGATTTAAAATATCCGATTAATATCCCATAATTTAACTACTTATTGAATTTCTTATGAGAGAAGTTTCAGTAAGACAATTGTATGTGTACACATAGCAAGACCATTCATTCAAATCACTATAAATCATATTTTGAGCCACTGAAATCTCGATACTTTAACGTTACACATTCACTTTGTTTCTCTCTCATACCGCCTCGAACATTGAGGTGTCACGGTATGAAAATGTCGTGATTTAAATGGAAAATCATATCCCGCGTACATAAATGACCGTCTTCTGAAGCTTTTCTTATAATGCAATGAGTTTTTTTCATCGATAAATGTGAAATATATAGATCAAAAATCATGTACAACTATATCAAGCATATCCGGACAGAACAACGATCAAGAAATACAACTACTCCGGACATATCCGGGCAGACAATAAAAAGAGATGTACAAACGATATGAACTATTGACCCATCGCTAATGACTCAAAAGGGAATCAAAACATTCGGATCCAAAGAGAACATAACTCTGCATTCATGTGTTTTGATTCGTCCAACAATGTTACCGACAATACTACGAGTTTTTTTATTCTTCCCAAGCTTGTGAATCCCTTTCAGAACGTCAATTCCGACACCATCCTAGTACAAATTCACCTTCTCAGTACAAAGTTTACCACTATGCAACAAATCTAGCTTTTTCATTAAAAACATACATACAAATAAATAAATAAAAAGAAAAAGGAAAAGTTCGTTTATTTGTAGAGAGTACGATTATGGGTGGAGAAGGGACCCTTTTTTCTATATCTGATTAATGAAAGGACCATTTCGAAATCATATGAATTTTTTTCTCCTTTTTTGTTTTTTAATTTGTGTCTCTCTCTTGTTTTAATGTCGTTGTTGTCTCATTGTTTGGTGTCGACTATTTAAAAATTATTTTTGCTATATAATCATTTTCAACCACATATTCACGAAATAAAATATTTTATACGTAAATCTAAATTTTTTTCTTACCTTTTAATCACACATTCTTCTCAAAATACTATTTAAAACTTTTTTTTCCCTTGAAATAAGGGACACCAAACAAGGGCTTACTCATTTTTCTTTTCCCTTCTACAAATGTACGAATGAAGCCTGGCATTGTAGGTTCAAAATTTTCGAGAATTGGATAATTTTTATCTGAGTTTGTTCATCGAAAAGTTTAATATTTAGATATTGCTACCATTTTTTCTAGAAGTTATATCTAATGGCATGAATGCCGATCTATCTTATAATATTTCAAGCGATTCACAATTTTTCAAGCACGTATTTCATTATTTATTTAATCAAAATTTACTAAAAATCTGATTTTTAACTATTTTCAAAAGCAGAACGTGAGTCACTTGGCCAGATTGTGGTGATTTAGAGACGCACGTAATCCTTTTCACCTCATCACAATCACAATATTAAAAGGTCACCATATATATATATAAATATTCATTTAATGATTTATATTAAAATCGATGTGATAGTTTGGATTCAAATGATTGGTAACTTTAAAGAAAAAATTGACTCTTCTGCACTTCATTTACCCTCAATTTTTATTGTTTTCCTTATAATAAATTAAATAGAAGAAATATGCATTCATTTAAATTTTATTTTTTCACTCTTCGAAGTCGAAACTTAGCCATGTTTGGCTTTCATTTCTTAAAATTCATATTCGACTACATATTTTATCAACTTTTATCCCAATCTATTAAAAAAATTAATTTATATCTAAACCGTACGGGGACTTAATCCATTGCTCGAATAGATTTTAACTTTTAAAAAAAATTCTATCACTTCAGATTTACACTATACAGCACTTCTGTTACAAACTCACACAGAGAATTAACCTAGGGATTAATAATTTGGCATGTTTCTTAATTATTTTAAGTGCAATGGCACGATGGCCGATCTATCTTATAATTTTTAAATTCATTTTTTCCTTTGTTTACCAAGGTTCGTGGCAGGGTTTTAGAAAAGTCAAAAGCTGCTTCGAGATTAAGAAAGTATTTTTGAACATGTTTTAATAATTTTTTTGAAAATATTTTATTCGATTAAAAGAACTTTTAGAGTAAGTTGATCGAATATGACTTTCTTAGGGAACTCTTCTACAAGAATCAAAAGTTCTGCCAAACGAGTCATAAAATGTTGATGTCAAAGTGAACGATTAATTTTAACGATGCGTTTTATGGAACTTACAACTTTTATCAACTTCTATCAAAATATGCTTAATTTTTTTTATCGAAAGCTTTGTCAAATAACCCAAAATATAATTAAAAACTCTTAATCAAGTTTAACGTTGTTTCTTCCACTAATGCCAATGTCCATTATATTAATCCTTCACGGCAAGGCTGCCCGACAGCTTGACCAGATTTACAGATTACTTAACACTAATTTCAGCTTAATTAATCACTTTTTTTCATGTGCAATCAATTAACCACTCCATTAGATTCCCCCCACTCACTAACCTTATTTAAAAAATAAATCAGATCTCCTTTTCGTGTAATTTTATGTTTTAAAATGCATGATCATTGTTCTTCTAAGAATAAATAGATCATTCTTGATTGTTTCTATACAATGTTAACTTATTCTAAGTGAAAATCTAATGATGTTTAAAGTTTAATTAATTAATATTTTTCAAAATTAATTTCTGGGGTTTCGTGGTATTGTACTGCACATATCATTCTATAAAACTTCGAAGAAAGTTTGCAGCTTTCTATGGCAAAAGATTGGTTGACACTGTATAAAATCTATGATCCTTACGGACATATTGTCTTGTATTTGATTACGCTTATCAGTTTTAAGATATTCCTCGAGCATTGACAGTCAAGTCTCTTTTTGATTCGCAGGATACCAACTAGTATATCTCAACGTTCGATGATCTTGAAATACGTCGATGCTTAATATTGATTATCCTTGTAATGAATTGAAAGGTGACTGAAATGGTACCCATAACCAACATGTGGGTGGGGTAACCCACCAATCCACTGATCTACGATTCAAGTTAAACCATTAATGGTCTATTCCTACCTCTGCAATTGCAAAACATTCATTAGGCAGTTGCTTAGATGGTCCATTTAATTAATAAAACTGCACCATTTCCGAGAAGATTTATAAATGACATGGTCTGGCTGACCACTCATCACCAGGCCACTAATTATTAGCATTTATTTTACTAGTTATTGTACATAAAAAAAATTAATTAATTTGGTTTGAATTTAAACAATATATACAGCAAGAACAAAGCTATAATTTTACATCGGCTAAGTGTAAAAATAGACTAATTTTATTTAGCTTTAGTGGTATTAAGCATTAATATATATGATAGTGAGTCTGTCATCAAATTGTTTAATGAAATTATAATGCATTTTTATTGAATCTATAATGTAGAATGGAAAATATTATTCATAAACATACTCACCGATGTGGTTTAGATCATTCTTCTAATAAGGTTGATATTTAATGTTTGTTTAGGAGAGATTTTTTCATGTGAAAAAATGATTTTTTTTAAGAATGTCTGATAAGAAGTAAGAAAAAATTATTGGAAAACGTGAAAATAATCATTTTGAAAAAAAAAAAGTGATTTAAAATGAATTTAAGAAAAATAAATTCTGAAAATTATCTCCCAAACATGGCTTAAAATGGTACATAAGTCTCGATTTCATATTAAATAATGCTCTCTATCTAAATTGTTGATGGATGTCAATTAAGTGACGTTAAACGATTGTATCTCTTAAATAGCATCACTCAAATGACATCTAGGCGGTTCAACGGTAATTATGTAGATAAATTACATTATTTTATGGTATACGAGCAAATTGATTTGGTAAAACTCAAAATAAGCCTTCAAATTTTAAGATTTATCTATTATAATGTAAAGGAGGGACGAACACACATACGTATTCAAAAAGCAAAAGTCCAAAAACCAATCTGGCCATCCATTGACAGCAAGCAGAAATAAGGAGGCTGTAAAACTTGAAAAGATAATTTGTAATTCATATATTTAAAATTTTAAATAAAGAATAATGCTATCTAGTATCAGTCTATGTGACCGCACTTTATAGGTTGAATTAAATGGGTTATTTGACTTTGCATTTAAATGAAACTATCATTTAATACCATGCAATTGTCACATAAACTATTGTTTAATACCATTTGTGATGAATAACATTACTCTTAAATAAAACCAAAAGTGTCCATATTCATCAACTATTTTTCCTTTAACAGCAATATTCAATTACAATAATACTAGAAAAATACAAGTGCTCTTGGATCCAGATCTTCAGCTTTTCCTCTATAAACAAAACATGGGGTTCCCTTCTCAACAATCCAAAACACTGATCAAACTCTTCTTTTCTTGCTGCAGCAATGCCAGCACCCTTAAGAAATCACTTATTTTCTCCTCCTAATAACTTATTCTTCTTCAACTTATTTCTTTCAATAAACTTTCTTTTGTTCTCAACTTGTCATTCCATTGATGCACAAGGCCAAGCTCTTCTAACATGGAAGAACAGTTTAAATATCTCCACAAATGCCCTCAAATCTTGGAATTCTGCAGACAAAAGTCCTTGCAATTGGTTTGGAATACACTGCAACTCGAAAGGCGACGTGACCGAGTTAAGTTTGAAGGCAGTAGCCTTGCAAGGTCCATTGCCTTCAAATTTTGAAGAACTCAAATTCTTGAATATCCTTATTCTCTCATCCACAAATCTCACAGGAACTATCCCAAAAGAGTTTGGGGACTATCTCAAGCTGGTTCTCATTGATATCAGTGATAATTCTATCACTGGTGAGATTCCAGTGGAACTTTGTATGCTACACAAGCTGGAAACATTATCTCTCAATTCAAATTTGCTAAAGGGAATTATACCTTCTGATATTGGCAACCTTTCCAATCTCAAGTCTCTTACGCTCTACGACAATCAGCTAGATGGTGAAATCCCGAGGAGTATAGGAAAATTGAGCAACCTCGAGATATTTAGAGCCGGTGGGAACCAAAATCTCAAGGGGGAGCTGCCTTTGGAGATTGGAAATTGCACCAATTTGGTAATAGTAGGCCTCGCTGAAACCAGCATTTCTGGGAGACTGCCATCATCAATAGGGATGCTTAAGAGGCTTCAAATACTAGCAATTTACACATCTCTACTGTCAGGTCCCATTCCTGAAGAGATTGGCAATTGCAGTGATTTGCAGAATATCTATCTGTATCAAAATTCCATCTCGGGTTCAATCCCCGTGCAAGTGGGGAAACTGAAAAGGCTTCAGAGTCTGTTATTGTGGCAGAACAGCATAGTCGGTACAATTCCATACGAGCTCGGAAGCTGCAGTGATGTAACAGTCATAGATTTATCCGAGAATCTGTTGACAGGCAGCATCCCCACAAGTTTTGGAAGTCTTTTGAAACTTGAGGAGCTACAGCTAAGTGTCAATCAATTATCAGGTACTATACCTACTGAGATATCAAATTGCACAGCACTGAATCATTTGGAAGTTGACAACAACGAAATTTCGGGAGAAATTCCTGATCAAATAGGCAAATTAAAGAGCTTGACTCTGTTTTTTGCCTGGCAGAATAATTTAACTGGCAGTATTCCTGAATCTTTATCCGAATGTGAGAATCTCGAAGCTCTTGATCTCTCTTACAACAGCCTCACTGGTCCAGTGCCACAACAGATATTTGAATTGAAGAATCTGACTAAATTGCTGTTGATTTTTAATGAATTGTCGGGTTTTATTCCGCGTAATATTGGAAATTGCACAAATTTGTATAGATTAAGGTTGAGCAAGAATAGGCTGGGGGGTACTATTCCATCAGAACTTGGAAATTTGAAAAATTTAAATTTCCTTGATATGAGCAACAACCACTTCATGGGAGGCATTCCTCCCTCAATATCTGAATGTGAAAACCTTGAGTTTCTTGATCTCCATTCGAATGTACTTACCAGTCCTGTGCCTGATACTCTTCCCAAAAGCCTACAATTCGTGGACATTTCAGACAATCGACTAACAGGTTCATTAGCTCCTGGTATTGGTTCACTAACTGAATTAACCAAATTTAATCTTGGAAAAAATCAACTTTCTGGCGGAATTCCAGCGGAGATCCTTTCCTGCAGCAAGCTACAATTGCTAGATCTCGGAAACAATCGTTTGTCGGGTGGTATACCTAAAGAATTGGGTCAACTTCCATCTCTTGAAATCTCTCTCAACCTCAGCTGTAACCAACTTACAGGTGAGATCCCCACAGAGTTTTCAAGTCTCGATAAACTAGGAATCATCGACCTTTCCCACAACAAGCTCTCAGGGAAACTAGACATTCTTAAAAGCCTTCAAAATCTTGTCACCCTCAACGTGTCATTCAATGAGTTCTCCGGTGAATTGCCTAATACACCCTTCTTCCGCAAACTGCCTCTGAATGACCTGGTTGGAAATCAAGATTTATACATCTCTGGTGGAGTAAAAACTCCTGCTGACAGCATGGGGCCTCGCGAGCATGCCAAATCCATGATGAAGTTGGCAATGTCAATCCTTGTTAGCATCAGTGTAGTGCTTGTGCTACTAGCAGTTTACATAATAACTAGGACCCATCTGGTCCACAGTGGATCCACTGAAGTTGACAATTGGAAAATGACGTTTTATCAGAAGATGGACTTCTCCATAGATGATATTGTGCGAAATCTTACGTCAGCCAATGTCATAGGCACAGGAAGCTCCGGGGTTGTGTATAGGGTGACAGTTCCAAACGGGGAGAACCTAGCAGTCAAAAAAATGTGGTCATCGGAAGAATCAGGCGCTTTCAGTTCTGAAATTAGGACACTTGGATCAATCCGACACAAGAATATAGTGCGCCTTCTGGGTTGGGGTTCGCATCAGAATATGAAACTGCTTTTCTATGATTATCTTTCAAATGGGAGCTTAAGCTCACTTCTTCATGCTGCTGGAAAGGGAGGAGCAGAATGGGAGACTAAATACGATGTTGTCCTAGGTGTTGCACATGCACTTGCATATTTGCACCACGATTGTGTTCCCCCCATCATGCACGGGGATGTAAAATCCATGAACGTGCTGTTAGGCTCCCGAATGGAGGCTTACCTAGGAGACTTTGGGCTGGCAAGGCTTATCAACAACGATATTTGTACTGATATTTCGAAGCAGAATCGAAGGCCTCAGCTAGCTGGTTCTTATGGATACATGGCTCCTGGTAAATATTTTATCCTCATTTTAGATCTATTATCCTGACTTGTTTTACTTATTTGTGGTGTTATTTACAACATTCGTGTTTTTATTTACAGAACATGCTTCTATGCAACACATCACAGAAAAAAGTGATGTGTATAGCTTTGGTGTGGTCCTGCTAGAGGTGTTGACGGGAAGGCATCCGTTAGACCCCACATTGCCCGGGGGTGTACATTTGGTTCAATGGGTTCGTGAACACTTACAAAGTAAGGGCAACCCAGTTGATGTTCTAGACTCGAAGCTGAGAGGGAGAGCTGACCCTCAGATGCATGAAATGCTGCAAACACTAGCTGTTTCATTTCTCTGTGTCAGCACACGTGCTGATGATCGCCCAATAATGAAGGATGTTGTGGCTATGCTCGAAGAAATTAGGCACGTGGATCCCATAAGATCAGACACTGACTCCTTGAAGGGAGATTTATCAGCCCCTCCCAAATTATTCCCTACTAAGAATGTGATTTCACAAGGATCCACTAGCTGCTCTTTTGCATTTACCGATGATTCAATGTAATTATGGTGTCCATGAAATGCTTATTGTGCATTACGAAGGATAATTCAGTAGAGTGGGATTGATATTAAGTCCGATTCTCAGAAGAGCTCGTATTTCTTGTTAATACTTGTGAAGAGTGAAACAATTAGTGGATTTGGCCAAGGGTGTATCAATGTATCAGAGTGAAGAAGTGCAGCAAAAACAGTTGTATGTAAGCCAGCTGGGTTTGTAAAGAGTGCAATCTTGGAGAAGGATAGAAGGGGTTATGGCATGTTTTTCATGTCCTGCCAGTACAGGTTAGTAGTACTAGTTAAGGAATGGTGATGCCTTTGTAGAAGATGAATGATCTATCAGAGTCTTGTATTTATGTAATTGGATTTTTTTGCAAATAAATTATAATCTGTTGTTTTGCGAAGAAATTATAATTGAATTCAAACTCAAAAGAAATGCTCTGAAAGAAATGGCACGTGTAACTGCATTAAAACACACAGAATTCAATAACAGTACTTTAAGGAGGTGAAGAGGGATCCAGCTATATTTTTTGAGCCAAATAAGTGAAATGTATGTCAATCTCAGGATACGCTAAGGCTCCTAATCAAGATCTCGAATCGTGGAGGACGCGATAGAAAACCGTGAGAGGTAAGATGGACAAAGGTTCTCCCAAAGCGAATAATATGTCTTATATAACGATTGGGCACAAAGATTTGGATTGTTACATGAATCCTGTTCACCCGAATAACATTTTTATCCGAATCATCAACTGAGAATATTGCCAAGTGCCCATTGCAAATATTGAGGAGCATCCTTGTATAGCTTGAATGCTAAACCTCTAAAAAACATGCTTCAGCTGGTCCAACGAAGATAACAAGAGCCCAGGTGTTGGAGGAAGGTAGAATGAGCAAATTGCCAAATTTCCCAAACATATCAGCTAGATCACTTTCAGATGAAAAGTAAGGCAAGTTCTTTACCAAAATAACACAGTTGCTTCTCTTCAAACCATCAGTTTTCCCAGAATCAAACTCCTCTATGATGCAACATTAATTCCAGCATTTGAAAGTGCCTTTTGTGTCTCGGCAATCACTTGAGTTTCTCCCAATGCAGCGAAGTTCAGTTGATTCCAAAAGAATATCACAATACAATCCTAAAAATACCAAAAATCTAGATATCAAAAACCTACTGGATTCGTGCACAAATAAAGAGAATTTGAATTCGTTGATTCTTAACATCAAATAATGAAAATTTAAGAGACTGTAAAACTTTCAAATCTATTTCATTTCAATTCAAAGATAATTTAAATCAATAACTAAAATCTGAAATGTTGTGGCCCTTGTTTGAGCCAAAAATGCATTTTTGAATAGTATTTTGTCGGAGGATATATGGTTAAGGGTGTGTTTGAGCCACAAAAGAAAAATTATTGACGTAATGGAAAATATTATTTTATTGAAAAATGCGTGGTTGAAAATGAGTAGAAGAATGAGAATAAAAATTTTAATATATACCAAACATGAGCTAAAAAGTGAGGTAAATTTTTTTATTAACGTGTAATATTATTTCATGGAGGAATGTGTAGTTAAAATGAGTTTTGAAAAAATGAATTTTTGAGAAAATGGAGACCAAACAAAGGCCGGTTAGAATTGAATTTCGAATTTATTTACTAAGCCTTCGATGTTTTTCTGGCTTCTTTTCAATCATGTATTATTCAATAAAATAATATTACATAATCCAAAAACTTTCATTCACTTTTAACCATACAACGGAAAGAAAATTTAAAAACTCATAATTGTAAATGAAATATAAAATTCCCTTTACCTTAAAAGAGTGAATCCCAAGATCACTATTCATTTTTGTTACCCTCGTTTTCACACTGAACTGGTTTGCTACCTGCTTCCCAATATTCACAATCTAGTAAATATAAAAATTGCCTAAACGTGTGGTTAAAAAAATGAAATCATCCTCATGTGTGATGTGTTTGAACACTAGTCTCTGATGCCTTCCTTTCCTCATGTCTATTTTCTTTTGCAGGAAAGACGTGCAATAATCTACATTGGAAAATTGAATTGTCGAACTCTTCCAAAGCCCTAGCAGCAGATTCTGGAAGGGCGAGAAGGACATAAGCTATGCCTTTTGGACCGTTTTGTAACTTTATCAACAATACTAGTCTATTGCCCGTGCAATGCACGGGCAATGTGATTACTGAGGCAAGATTAACGTTTTAAAAATATATATTTTTGGCCCTTTTTTTTTTTTTGCATTTTCTTAAGTATTAAATGTATAATATAATTTTTTTATACTTAACAATTAATTATTTGTATGAGATGTAGTAAAATTATGCGATAAAAAAATAAAAGTTCAAGTTTCAAGTATATGTTAGTTTAAAAAGGAAATAAAATAATAACACATATTTATTTATTGAATTGACAAACGGCGCCTTTCGTGGGGGGTTCGGGGGGCAACGCACCCGACAGGGATCGACCTGACCGGTCAGGTCGCGGGGGTCGAGGGGGCAACGCCCCTCGTGGGGGTTTGGGGGCAACGCCCCCAACGGGGATCGACCTGCCCGGTCAGGTCGCGGGGGTCGAGGGGGGCAGCGCCCCTCGTGGGGGTTTGGGGGCAACGCCCCCAACGGGGATCGACCTGCCCGGTCAGGTCGCGGGGGTCGAGGGGGCAGCGCCCCTCGTGGGGGATCGGGGGCAACGCCCCCGAAAGGATTTTTTATTTTCATGTACGTATGGAATTGAATATTTTCTAATAATTTTGAAGTAAATTATTTATAAATGAAATTTTATTTAAAGTCTATGCAAAGTGCAAATTAGTAGGACTATTTTTGCAAAAAAATGAAATTTTGAATTTATTATATGTATATGTATGGAATGAAGTAAAAAATATATATATATTAAAAAGAAAAGAAAGAATTGAGGGAAAAAAAATATTGTATGTAATAAATTTATTGTATATATGTATTGAAATAATATTTTGATTAATTGAATTGATTTAAAAAAAAAAAAAATAAATAAAATATATAGAGGGACTCCCCGTGCGCGCACGGGGAGTCCATTTCTCCCCGTTCGCGCACGGGGAGATTGTATCTCCCCGTGCGCGCACGGGGAGTTATAAATTTTATTTCATTTTTTTTTTAATAACATAGAGGTGTTAAAAAATATTTTTTACCTTAATAATAATAAAAAAAACTCGTTTCTTTTGAAATATATTTTAATGTATTTTAAAAAACAAGGTTCGACTCCCCGTGTGCGCACGGGGAGAAATGCCCCCGTGCGCGCACGGGGAGTTGGTTTCTCCCCGTGCGTCCATTTCTCCCTGTTCGAATACGGGGACTTAGAAATTTTATTTAATTTTTTTATTATTTATAACACAAAAGTGTTCAAACAATATTCTTTTCCTTAATAATAAAAAAAAAGCTCGTTTGAAATACATTTTGATGTATTAAAAAAAAAAAGGTTGGACTCCCCGTGTGCGCACGGGGAGAAATTTACCGGTTCATTCCCATGAAATATAATCACAACAAAAATAATGACGAAAAACATAATAAAACTAAATAATGACGAACAAACAGAAAGCATGTTGCGGGGAAAAAAAAATATTGAAATGAAAGAGAAAAAATATAACAATGAATAAAAATTTACCTTCAATAGATTGTTCTGCCAATTCACATGTTGCAAAAAAAACAAATATTTAATTTACCGATTCATTTTCAAGAAATATAATCACAACAGAAATAATGAACTAAATAAATAAAGACGAAAAAACATAATAAAACTAAATAATAACGAACAAACAGAAAGCATGTTGCAGGGAAAAAAAGTACTGAAATGAAAGAGCAAAAATATAACAATGAAGCTAGATTTACCTTCAATGGATTGTTCTGCCAATTCACAACGCGAACTGCTAAGAGAATATTGGTTGTTTTTCTTTTGTATTTTAAATAAGAGAAACGTGAAACTGTGTAGTTGGAAATATGTTTAGTGCAGTTGCATGTATATATATATATATATAGAACAGGAAGCGGCAAGATATATACAGTGAAGAAGTCGGTTTGCAGATATATATTCATACGAAGGCGGCAAAAAATTATTATTATTTTTTATTTTCTGTGGTTGATTCTCATTGAAACGTGTTTACTGCATTTTCATGTATATCACTATATCTTAATATAGTGGAGTCGGCGTGCAGATATATATTTTTTTTTAGTCATCCCTGTTTTTTATTGACTAATACGCGTTTACTGCATTTTCATGTATATCACTATATCTTTTGATATAGTGGAGTCGGCGTGCAGATAAATTTTTTTTTTGAGTCATCCGTGTTTTTTATTGACTATAAATAATAACAATAATGAATAGTACAAAACCAGTTTGAAACCAATTTCTGTGTGAAAACGGCTGTGACAAAATGAAACAGTGATTCTTGGATTCTCTCTTTTAAGAGAAGGAGTGAATATGGACCTTTGAGACTTAGCCGAATTTGCTCGAGTGTTCTTCCAATTCCTCTTCGGTGGCAGACTGGCAGTGTAGGGCAGATTATGGATGAAAAGACGGCCGCTCATCTTTTGTACAAACTAGAGTTGTCCGTGGGTCGGTTTGGTTCTGTTCCAAAATTTTCGGATATTTAATAAATGGAACCGTCGGGTCCAAATATAATTATGAAATCGTTCGAGTTCGGATTCGGTTCCGTACCACAATTAATTTTTTAACATTTACAACAACCCTACATAAATATAACTAATGACATTTCATTCGTAACTTTTACAAATTAAAGTAGTTCAATTCAAAAATTTATAAATAACTTGCTGTCGAATAACATTAATTCAATGCATACAAATACTAAAAAATAAATATTAATATTAAAATGTCGGTGATCCATATCAATAATTTATTTGTTTCAAACAGTCTGTCTGCATAAAGAAAATGAAATATAAATTAAAAGTTATAAAAATAAAATATTTTTAAATATTTGTGCTTTAAAATTAAAATTATGAAATGATCTGATTTATTTAATTAATTTATTAATTTATTTAGAAAAAATAAAATATAATTCAATAAAAAAATTAGTTTCGGTTCTTATTCGGTTTTTCGATTTTTGGTCTAGACCCGACCCAAATCCATCGGTTCTCGATTCAGATACATGTTCGGGTATTTAACTCATGAAAAACCACTCGGTTCGGTTTGGTCGGGTCCGATTCGAGACTTTTGAACACCCATACAAACAAGATTATAGCGGCTTGTGCATCCCACCATTTGTGTGATTAAAAAATTGAATAAAATTAGAGTAGCATTATACGATAAGTTTAAGAAAATACAAGATTATGTGATTCATTTAGCCACGGTTTGATGGTCTTTAATTTACTTTAGCCTGTTTGGTGTACATTAATTTCTCATTTTAATGTAAAATGAGATCGTTGCAACAGTAGGATAAGCAATGTTGTAGCCACAAGATTTGAAAAAAAAAAAGGCCGCCGTCTTTTGGAAAATGAAATGTCAAAATTGTTTTTGTCATGAAATAATGTGTAAAACAAATTAGGGACCTTAATGTCTTTTCATTATTTGTTGTCAAAGTGGGGTCCTTTCACTGTATAATGGTCGACTTATTCATTCTCATTTTTGGAATAATTTGGCTCACACATGGGCTTAATTTATTTCAAATATTCATTTTCAATTACACATTTACAATATAAAATATTCTACATTTTAAGCCGAATTTTTTCTACTTTTTAACCACATATTCTCCAAAAAATATTATTTTACACATAAATTAAATTAAATTTTATATTATTATTATTTACCACCTTGTTTATGAAATATTTTAGAGAGTTCGTTAGCTATAAAATGTGGTTCCTAAATGTACAAGTTATGTATTGTTCCCAAAATATAAAGATCCGACATGTCCATTAACAAAGCAAAAAACAATCCACCATAAATGCCCTTCCCAAATTCTCAATACAATACTGAATTACCATCATTCTGTAATTAGTAATAAGAAAAAATCATTACTGTAATTTAAGATTTTAAAAATATTAAAACTTTAATCCCCCCCCCCCCCCCCCCCACCCCAAAAAAAATAAATAAATAAAAAAAATTGAGGTCATAATTCAACATTATTGTCATATAAAATGTTCTTTTATATATGAGACCCTAATTGATTTTATTAAAGGATAATTGAGATTTACATATTGTGAAAACAATATATTCTAAACAACAGCTTGACATCTACAATGTGCACTATTTATAATGAAACCAGAAAGGTTGGGATTCTTCATGCCATGTACTCTCAGGTCACAAACAGAAATTGTTGATTAACCATCACCTCTCACAGCCTCCATAATCATTGATTAGGGAATGGAGCAATAAGTTAAAACCCTTGGTTAACCGAAAAATAAATAAATACCACCATATTTTCTTACATATGCACATCAAGAAATCTTCTTGGATTGACCAATAAATACAAGACAGACACAGAAATCAGAGCATCAGGATATAGGAGCAGCATGTATGTGTAAAGCTGGTTAAGAAAGCAAAATGCAGGTCCCTGATACTCATCTGAAATCATTTCAATATCCTGATTTTGAAGTCTATGCAAGCAGGGATCCAGATTTCAACAAGCCTCTATTCAAAAATTCTTGAAACCATGTACTCTTAAATTACTCAAGGTAAAATCTTGAATGTTCCTCGAGGTGTAGATCGACTCCTTCGGGTTTCAGGCACAAATGATTTGCCTGCTTCCTTTACGTTCTCATTGGAAAATTTATTGAAGCGGTTTTCAGACGGGAAAGGTTCCACTTTCTTTGATGGTTCTCTGCTTGAAAAATAAAGTAAATCATCATTAAAAGGATTGCCAAAATACGAAAAGTTGGATAAACACAGTCTCAAAATCAATATGGACTGCATCAGAGTGTAGTTTGTATGTAAATATTGCTGCTGTACCTTGGTTCAACATTTTGAGACTTCCTTGGGATGTTCCGATAAAGTTTTTTCACTCGAGCAGTACCATATACAGGCAACTTATCAGGACCATGCTCATTTTCGGGATCTGAAAATTCAATCTTTCGAGTCTTCTCCAACATTTTCCCATTATCCACATCCGAAAGCAATGTCTCTGTAACGTCTGACTTTTGAATTTTTGAAGACAATTGATGTTTGGTCCTGACCTTATTCTCGGGTTTGCCTTTTCTGATGCCACCTTGTTGTACATTAACCTCTTGCTTAAATCGACCTTCTTCATTTTCTGGGTAAACTTTCCGAGATGTGATCCTCTGAAGGCTGCACAATACATCAGCAATGTCATCTGCCTTTGGGGGCTCCCGAGTACCCTGATATAGACGTGCCTTTGCTGTTGATGAGATAATAGCATGCTTGTTGGAGACAGATTTATCTACTGAAGTGCTGACTGAAAATGGTAGTTTCATGACGGGTGGATTTTCAAGTGTATCAGATTTGATTCTACTTTTGATGAAGGAACCTCTATCAGTTGACAATGATCTCCTCGGTGGAGGGGACGGGGATCTTGGCTTAACGGTCGCCACTGATCTCTCTTCAGCTAGGAAAGGCATTTTTGACTCAAAATCCCTGTCTGTGAACTTAGATGGAAGCCGGGATTTTCTCTGCTTACCCGATGAACAGCTTCTTAACTGAAATTTAGTAGGAATGAGATGAAACTAGGAACTTTAGTTTCTCTGATGATTCTCTGATGTGAGGTAACCGAGAGAAATTATTGAATTGTTCTGAACTTCAAAACTATCACAATTTATGTTGAATTCAATGGTTTATGGTTATGATCGTCTAGATTCCTATTAAATTTTGAGTTTTACTGTTGAGTCTTAATACGTTTCCCCTTTAGTTACCTCTGATTTTTGAGTGGCATCGGCATGTTGCTGACTTGCCTCAGGCTTTAAAGTGGCATGGTTGTTATATATTTGTACACAAAGAGGTGATACAGTGCCTCGGGTGTTTGCTCGACTTTTTAATTGCTCCAGTTCAGCCTCCTTTCTTTCCAGAGCTAGCTTAAGATTTGAAATCTAGAGGAACCATGATATATTGAAGACTATAAGTGATTGAATGAATAAAATGTCAAATTAAACAGGTAAATGAAGAAAAATAGACCTCATCTTTGAATTCCCTGATTTCACCAGTTTCTTTGTTAGATTGTGCTGCCCCCAACTCAATTGAGGCAACTCTCTCCGCGAATTTTAATGTGCTGATTGTCTCCCCGACAGCATTAACCTCGGGGTTTATATGCACAAACATCAAAGTCTTTGCGTGCCCCCCTAAGAAAAAGATGACAAAAAACGAGAACATAATGTTTAGCAGCACAGTGAATAAAATAGCAGTTTACCTCGTAATAATAAACTTACAAGGGTTTTTCTCTATTTCGAATTTTAGAGAACTCTATAACTAGTCGACCAATCTGAATCTTTTGGATCAAAATAGCTTATTATATGCTTAGCCAGGTTAACTATCCTTTTTAGTTTGAAAACATTCCAATATATTCCATGGAGTGTGTGTTTGGTACGTAGTACTTGGTAGAGTATAATAAACAAGTTTTTAGCTTATTTTTTCCGAAGTAGATGCATAAGTTATTACCTAAAGAATCTTGCAACACTTGAGTCAGCTTGCTATTTCTATAAGGAACGTGAGAACTCTTTTGGGCAAGAGCAGAAATGACATCTCCAAGTGCAGACAGAGATCTGTTAATATGTTGAGCTTCTTTTAACCTCTCACCAACAGCTTCAGATTTATCCACTCTTTCGCTCCCAGCTAGATCTACTAAGTGAAGGCAACCCTTCAATGTGGATCCAGAGACTAGATCTTTTCCTTGGACATGAACTGTTAAAATGCTGCAGTAAATAAATATAATCAGGGATCATTTAAAAAATAATAATTATAGATATAAAGTTTCAGAAACGATTAAACTCCCAGACTGAAGAAAAAATATCACCTATGAGATCTGCTACTCCGCTCATTCAAAGCAGTGGCACCAACAGCACGATTACTTTGTCCAAGTTTCATCAATTCAAGAACATCTTGAGTACATTTAACGGGGACCAAACTTGCATCAGGGACATTGAGACCATTTAGCTGAGAATTGTTACGAATATCTAATGTGTATATAATTAAGGTTAGTCCAACCCATAAATAATAAACAGACGCATAGTGCCGCTAAACAAGTTATGCAATCAAAACGGCTTAAAAAAAAAACGAAATTTGATTAGGATATCTTCTGTTAGTCCCATCTGTGACCAGCAGATCTCTCACTTGTTCATTGTATATTTCAATCATTTGTACTCCAACCTCGTATTCTATGGCATCCATTCTTTCCTTCGAAATGCTAAACAAGTCTTGCAATGAACGATAGTTCACCCCCCATAACTCATTTGTTGTCAAGTCTGGACCGCTCTGTAAACATGGAAAATATGTGTGATATTCCTTTTATCTGGAAAAATCTTTCTTGAGAAGACAAATCATTTCTTGTAATTCTTGTATAATTTCATATTCAAATCATTAAGAAATTAATACAGCCACTATATAGGCCCTGCTTCTAAAAACTAATTTAGACAGTTCAATATGTAGTAGTAAGATTGTAATGCTGTACAAGGATATTGCTTATGAGACTTATAAGTATGCAGAGATCAACACGAACATTATTATTCCGAAAGCAACATTAATCACGCATCCCAAAAGCGTAGTGTTTGAGAATAAAAATGCCTAATGTCACAAAACCTACACAAGCAACCAATTCAAAAATTGCTATTGCTTTCACATTACCATTGTATATGTCTTTCCCGAGCCAGTCTGGCCATATGCAAATATACAAACATTATAACCATCGAGGACTGATCTGATCAATGGTTGAGTATCTGCATATATTTGTTCTGAAAAGTTTAAAAAGAACATAATGAGAAGTATTCAGAAATTCAACACCCTGCAGCTATAACGTAGGAAGTATAGATTAGGAAAATGGAGCTCTTGTAATATTTGCAGATAGTGTCAGAACTCTAATACTTCACAGAAATGATCATTTGGTAACAATGAAAAAAAATGACTAACTTCATCGTCGTTAAAACAGTTATTGCCTGCTTAAATTTTACTTGTTGAATTCTAACGGTGGCCTGAGTAAATCAAAGCAATATTGAATCAAAAGAAGATAAGTTGTGTAAAGGACATACGTTGGGTGACATTTGTCCCGAAAACCTTATTGAAAGTGAAAACCTTCCTTGTCTCTTTACCCTGCTTCAGGGGATTGACAATCATGATATTTCCGTTTTCTCCAATGTAGTCAACTGTGGACTGCACGTTAGACTGCCTCGAAAGAAAGGGCCTTACTCTACAGTAAACTCTGATGGTCCCTGTAGACAGAAGATACAATTGAATTAACCACAATTCTATACACTGATAAAATATATGATATCTGTAAGAACTCACCTTTTAGGTCTTGGACTTGATTGTAAAGTAGCCTGTTTTCTTCCAAAACTTTGTGATAAGAAGCAGCAGCCACTTCAAGGCCTTTAACATGATTCCCTGATAAAAATATCGGTTATGATTACTTTAGACAAGATGCTGATAAACAAAGTAAAACAAAAACCTAGCATTCCATGCATTAAATAACTCTTCAGTCTCACCCAGGCTGAGAAGTTCTTCCTCCCATTCAAATCGAACCTGTCGGACTGTTTGTTTCGTATCTCTAAAGAGGTATTTGAGATCCTAAAATGTAATAGATCAAGTCAAGAAGTTAATTTCATAAGCTTCAGAATAGAATTTCCACGTACAGAAACAAAAGGCATATAAGAAACTATGGTATTTGAAGCAGAAGCTGCACTGCCAAAGAGGTAAGGATCATCTACTGTCACACATAGACCAGCACATCAGCATCAGAGGGAGTAAGTGTTAAGGGATAAATCCAACATGGGTTAAATACCAACATATAAGGGTTTGGACTATTTCTCTTAACTAGGTTGACTTTTAAAATATAAACCCAAGTACGGTATCAAAGGCCATTATGTTCAAACGAGTAATTTGATCCGACTAAGAATCAAACATGCACATGAATTTCAAAATTGGGGTCCCCGAGTCTTAATAGTATGCTTTTTAAAACATGGCTTCAATAGAAAAATTCAGCTTAGTTTGCTTTATGTGCGTTGTGTTTATTCTCTACATTGAGAGATGCATGTGACATCGGAAACATCTATGATCCTCCTCCATGGTAAACAAAATGTCATCACTCCTTAATTCACTCTTATCATGGGAATCAAATCGATGCTCTCAATAGCTACAGTATTCCATTTCAGATCTTTCGTGGGGTTGTGGAATCTACTGGTGTAAAAAAATAAAATGTTCGATTCTATACACTTCAGTTAAATCTATAATTGAACAAATGAAACAAGAGGATTCTACTTTCTATAGCTTAATTAGTTTGAGGAAACTGGGAAAGATACAAAGAGTACTTAAGATGCAGTAGTTGAGGGTCACACCTCCAGCTGCTTCTGTTGAAGATCAAGTAGTACTGCACTGCCAGAAGAGGAGGAATTTTTCTGCCCTGTTCCTTCACCTTTTCCACCACAAATGCAGAATTTTGAAATGTCACTCGATACAAGGCTGGTTCTTTTATTAAGGTACTCTGATATGGCTTTGAGGAATTGAGATTTTGATACAGGAATTTCATTGGTAATCAGAAGTTTCTTCAAAAACAATCCGAGCTGTAGGCAATTAAAAAAATTTATTTCATTGTAATTGGCAATGGTGCAAAATTTGTACTAATGTAATTCAGGATTAGTAGATATTACAAAATGCCGTGATTGCAAATACCTGATTTCTTTGAGAAATCAACTGTGCTGAGAAATCCTTAACCACCTTTTTCATTAATATATCAATGACCTACATATTTCCACACTGGCAGCATAAGACGGTAATACGACTTTGAAAATGCATATAAAACACATTAATTTGTTATGAAGATTCTTCATCGTGACATATTAACAGTATAACTGTATAACTAGCTGGAGTCACACCGCGCACTTCTGGAACCAAATCTGACTATAAAAGTAGTGGTTTTTAAGATTGCAAAGTAACAGAAAAGGACTTACGGTGGTATCTAGACACTAGAATCAGAATTACTAAAATAATGATCCCAAGTCAAGGATGTTAAGTTTGATATGATCTCACAGCTCTGTGCTTCACACTTACGACTCATAAGGCATGAAGATGCATCTTGTTTTTTACGTTATTCTTCAAACTACTGTCATTAAACATGTTGTAAAAACAAATTTTCTCACAGTAGTGAGTGTTTGAAATTTCAAATAATTAAGCTTTCTAGAATCCATTTAGTGTACGTAGAAATTCCAAATATTACTGATCATTTGTAATTTCAGTACCACAAACCAATTAGTACATGATCATGCAATACACAGAAGATGATCTTACCTACCATTGGATTCAAAGGCAAGTCTTCAGATTCATTGCTTTCTGTCAGATAAGCCCGTAGAAGACAAAGACTAAAATGATCAAAGATACAGCTGAGTACATTGTCAGCTTTGGATTCCTCGAGAGAGATCTCGGTAGATAAGTTGAAGAATTCCAGGAGTTGTTCGTATTGCGATGATTCAGAATCATCTAGTGATTCCTCAGCACTTTCATTACCTATTAAAGAGGACGACGATTCTTTTGGAAACGACGTAATTCTCACAGTTCCACCATATCTCCAAACTCCAATTCCTCCAGATTGCTTCCACTCATAATAGCCTTTCAAACACAGAATGCAGTCCACAACTTTGCTCGACGATCCTCCCTGTGGATTGAATATTTTGGGAGTTTTATTAATATTATTGGAGATAGTCAAGTAGCAACGTCGAATGATTATTAAGAAAGTGTAATGATCAGAAAAGGACCAATATGCACAAGTGACTAGAGCAATTGGTTTGCTAATGTACAGTAACAAGAGAGAGTAGACAGAGTATAAAATAAAAGATTTAATAAAATTGAGTTGGTACATGACCTCTTATAACTACAAGCCAATCATGTTACTGTTGACATTGAGTTTGATATTATTGTGAGGTGACAACTTTTTACACATTGATTTTAACTACACTTTAAATAATCAATGTCACAAATTTTGACAACACACGGAGTGTCAAACCTAATGTACATCAAGTGTGTACAACTAGTTTATTCCAATACGAGCACTCTTTACCAGGTTGGCTACAGGGATATCTGAACAATTTATAGATAAACAATAGGATCTCATATTACACACTTTACGTTCACAATATTTGCAGCCCTATATATATATATATATATATATATATATATATATCTTTGCAATTCATTTTCGCAAAATTTATACAAATTCTCATTACTTGCATCTCAATTTTATTCATTCACTTGACACTTTTTCACAGGATTCACATATAACTCACAGATATCATTGTTTTATGTGGGAAAAACAGAATAAAAGAAAAAACCAGTGAACTTAAAGTAATGACCTTTTCAAGATCGGATGCTTCAAAAGTGAGGAGCTTCATTTTGCCAACGGCCAGAAGAAAATTCCTCATGTTCTCGAAGTACTGAATAGCAGATTGGGCCGCACCTTCCGTTGCCTGCACGTCCAGCACTGGATTTTCTACCACCTACATTTCATTCACATTAAAAGAAGGAAAAACCAGTACAGACCTTACGGTAGCTCTAGAAACGAGAAAATGGCAGAGCAAATATGCACAGATATGTACATAGATATATGGATAATACTACCTTGTGTACAGCACCAGGATTGATTTTGTTGAGGACATTGCATAGAATGAGGCCATTGCGGAGGGCGAGGCAGAATTCCTCCTCCCTGGGCTCGTTTGGGAGCATTTCGGATGCACCATAGTCCATCTGCCGTAGCCACTGTGCAGCCTGGAACCTCCTTGCAGCTGTAAGGTTGGTTCACAAACATATTAAACCCTCCGTGAAATTCTGGTTCGTGTGTTGATTGTCAATATTTTTTTATGAAGAATGTGATTTTTTTATCTAATTTCTATTTTTGTATTATTTGATTGACAACTTCTTTTACGAAAAATATTTTATTAGTTTTGATTACGTCACCCTATTTTTCTTGAAAACAATGAAAATGTTTTTTTTGGGGAATGATGGTTTTTATTTTTCATTTAATTGACTATCTTTTTCTCTCCCTCGTCTTCCCCTCTCTTTCATCCACACATAGTAATGACAATCGAACAGAGCGGCTCGTCGGCTCGTACCGTAGCGACCCATGAGCCCCTCGATCTCGTCAAAAAAGGAGCTCGAGTACGCTCGAGCTCGTTTTTGACGAGTGGGTCGTCAAATTTTTTTTATTTTTTTATTTTTTAAGAGAGGAATAGTTAAAAAAATAAAAAAATCAAAAAAAGCGAGCCACGAGCCGAGCTGCTCAGCTCGTGAGAGACGAGCTCTTGGGCCGAGTCAGCTCACCCACAAACAACATGCCAAGCAAGAGCTCAACTCGTTTTATAATGAGCCACGAGCTCAAGTTCGTAGGCAACGAACCGAGCCGGTTCATTTGCCACCCTTGTCCACACATCAATAAAAAATGAACAAGTACATTTTTTTAAAATTGAAAACTAAATCAATAAAACACATTTAATTAACATTTTTTATTAATTGTCTAGCATTTATTTTCTTTTCTTGCAAATTTTTTACTCGTAATCAAACATACACTTAGCTTCTAATAGAAGGCTTAACTAACTTAATAGAATTATTAACAGCTCTAGAATTCGTTTTTCCAGTTTTGGAAGTAAGTTTTGAACCTTATCAATGAGTTTTATCGTGCTTAAAAGTAAGTCGAACTTATTTTTAAGCTACTTTTTGGGCGTGTTTATAAGCAATTCACACTGAAACATGCTCATAACTTTCAAATTTACTTTTTTATACTAAAAAAACTTAATTTTTCCGAAAAGTAATCTTCTAAACTCTGCCGATAACTAGAAAATTTATCATCAGATTTAAATTAAAACAATAATATAATGAAACAAAACATAGTCTTATTCCCATTACTCCCACCATCGTATGATTTAATGTATAGTTGGATTTCAGCTTCTTAACCCTTGACACTTTTTTATCATCGAGGTATACCCTAAACTGAACCAAAATTGACTACTTAGGTTCGTCGAGAAGCCAACTAAGCCCATGTTTGAAACCCATTTTGAAGAAAATAAAAATTTTGGAATAATGATTGATGTGAGAATGTGTGGTGGAAAAGTGATGATTTTTTTTATTTGTGTTTAATATTATTTTATTTGGAGAATGTGTGGTTGAAATGAAGAATGAGAAAGAGAAAGAGAAATTAATGGGTGTCAAACGAGAGCTAAATTGTCTAATGATGAGTCGAAATTGAAAAAGCATAAACGGGTTTCAAACTTTTATGAGTCTAAATGGGTTTGGCCATAAAAAAAAAAAATGGAAAACGTTATTAGACGGCAATGCCAAGATTCACGCCTAGACGAGCCTATGCTAACATTTTGGTCAAATCTAGTCAAACTTCATTTTAACTTGACTTTTATCTACTTTTTCATCCCATACTCGTGGATGTATCAATTTTTAGCAACACCAAACATCCAAGTTCCAATTTTTTTCTAAGCTCTAGTTTGTCCTCCATTTTTTTAAACGTTGTTTGCTATAGTAAATTTTCATGTATTCTATTTGTGGGTCCATGGGGTTTTTTTAATATAAAACTTGATTCATATGATATTATAATTTATATTTTGTCTGTTTTACTAATTCAGAAATTTTGAGCGCGAATATAACTACGATCCGCTCCACCAAGTTAAAATGACGTACACCGTAGATTCGTTTCTAATCAACGGCTTATCACCATCCAATTCATCTGACAAGGATCCCTATCTCCTGCCGTTGATTAAAAATCGAATCCAACGGTCGTTACTTATTCCGTAACCCGATACTCCTCCTATATCTACCCCATCTCGCTCAAAACTGTAACAACACATTATCAATCAATTCAAATTCTCGAAAGTAAAAATGTCAGGAAGGGGAAAAGGAGGTAAAGGATTGGGAAAGGGCGGTGCCAAGCGTCATCGGAAAGTCCTGAGGGATAACATTCAGGGCATCACTAAGCCGGCGATCCGGCGGCTGGCTCGTCGTGGCGGCGTAAAGCGTATAAGTGGACTCATTTATGAGGAGACACGCGGTGTGCTCAAGATCTTCCTGGAGAATGTCATCCGTGATGCTGTTACCTACACTGAGCACGCTCGCCGTAAGACAGTGACGGCCATGGACGTTGTTTACGCTCTAAAGAGGCAAGGCCGTACTCTCTATGGGTTCGGTGGCTAAGAGTTAAGGGGAATTAGGGTTCCGTGTTAATGCAATTTGTGTAAATTTAGTGAATGTATGGATCTGTTTTGGAATTTCACTATGATGTATTTCTCGCAATTGTTCTCTGTAATTTTAGCTGAATTTCACTTTAGAGCAATCTTAATCTCTCATATTTTAATTTGCAATTTCGAGAGTGCTTGAATAATTATTATGTTGTTAGTATTTATTTTTGACTTTATAAAATAGTTCCTAAATAAGATTACAATCGTGTGGGCCTCCTTTAAAATAAAATTCTTTAATTATTAATTATATTTATTTAATAAAATATTTTATACGTAAATTTAGAGGGTACGTGGTAGAGATTAAAATTATATTAAAATTGAAAATATAGCCGTTATTGTTGACTTTTATTAGACAGGTGAAATCTAATAACGGTTATATTTTCAATTTTAATTGGATTTTAAGTTGTACCAAACAGATTCATAGAATTTTTTAATTACATTATGTTAAAAAATTACTATTCATGATATTATTTTATAAAATACCGACTATCTAAAGGGGGTTTATAGGGTGTTAAAATGACTCGTTTGGTAGGAATTAAAATTGAAAAACAAGTTGTTATTGTTGATTTTTTATTAGATGGGTGGGAATCTAACAATGATCATATTTTCAATTTTAATTGAATTTTAATCTCTATCGAACTAGCGAGTTGACTTGCTTTATGAAAGTGTAGCTTGGCTCCAACAAGCTCGTCCATTCCCGAGGTAAGTTGAGCCAATTTGCATCTCGTACATGACTTGTTGAGTTTGCATCGATCTAACGCGAGAAATTTGTGATTGACTAGTTAGTGAGGCGAGCTACTTGTCCTATTTAACACCCTTAGGTTATGCACACATTCTCGTTGAGGTCCTATAAAGGAATGCAATTTTAAAAACTTTTCTTATGGTGGTGCCTAATGTAATCATTAAAATGTGCAATTTTAAATCAAAAGTGCCTAAACGCAATTTTAAATCAAATGTGCAAAGAATGAGGTCGGCCACAATGTGATTTAGTAGTCGGATACCACCAACACTTAAAAACACATTTATATTAAACGATCTTTAACCCTACAATTTCATTTTTGGAATCTGGCCACCAAAAATTTAGAATAATCTTTACTTTATTGTTGTTGTTGGAATTGTATAAGATCAATTGAATGATATTAGATACTATTAGACATGTAGTGATGTTACCTGATTCTTCTGCTTTTCTATGTGCCAATTCGCGATCATCGATAATTTCATCGGAGTAAGAAGCGTCGTTGGCATTGTAGATCAAGCCCTTTAGTCCTCTCAAATTCTTGCAAGGAGTATTGAATATTCGATTGCTGCTTTCTTGTGGCATTGCAGCCTTTTCCGTCTACCAAGTAGAATGATTTCCAATTTAAGTACAAATCACAAACATATATCATAAAAGTATAATGACATGAATGAAAATGATACATCGTTAAACCACTTTATTTAAAAGATTAAGACGGTGTCTGTTTTTGCTTTTCAGCAGAATTCTATCAGTTGGGAGCAGAAATAAAGTCGTTGGCACCCACAGAGTTGAACTAATTCTCTCACAGTGGACTGTAGGTTTGAAAAAAAAAAGGTAAGAAAAACAATTATTTGGTAAATTAAAATCTCTCCCAAACATCTCCTAAATAATAAGATACGTTTATTTATTTAAATTTTATTTCAACGTGTTTTTTTGACGATGTAGGCAAGATTCAATATCAATGAAGCACGGAGTGAGAATCAAAACTACACAAGAAGGATTCTTGATACATCACTATAAAATGCCAGAAAAAATAATCCGAGCGACAAAACCAAAGCGGAGAGAAACTGGAGACTTTGATCGCCATTTGAAAATTCTTTGGAAAGTTAAAAAAGTATAAATGAAGTTACCTTATATTTGACTGTTTGAGAAGAACGGGCTGCCGGCGGGGCGTTTTTTGAATTTCCGGTGATCAAATATCCGGCGAAATATGATCTGTGTTTTGATAAACTGACTTTGGATTGGATTTGATTGGATCTGAACCGAAAAATTAAAATCGATACAAGCTTCTTGTGACTAGAATTCAAAATTCAGTGGAGGTTTATTTAATGTAGTTCGGAGAGAGAGAGAGAGAATCAGGTGTTGAATTAAAAGGCCTTGAAAGGTATTAACGTTCTTGGACCCAAGAAATAAAGATTTCTCGACTGTTTTAACGGAGCCGTCACGGTGGATTAAATTTGGGGGATCAAATTGTATTTGAATTGGGAATCAGGCCAATATCCCACGTGTCAAGACATAACAAAAAAAAAGGGTTCACACGTGACAATTGATAAGTAACTATTTTTTTTTAATCAGGCCAATCTTGTTGTTTTCTTTCAATAAAGAATTTTTTTTAATAGATCATTTAGTCGGGCTCGATTTTCTTCTGGCTCTTTACTTTATTTTTTGCATTTTCACTATTTGAACTTACCTTTATTCGAGGAATATTTGTTGGTTGACGATTTTTTATCACCGCTTCATCGTATTTTACTTCGTTATGAAAAGTCATTTTAAAAAAAATAAAATACAATTAGGAAACGAGACATCAGTTTTTAATAATTATAAATAATTGAAACAAGATCTTGTATAATATGCTAGTTTTATTTGATATAATAATATTTGCCAAATAAATTATTACTAAATCTGCATAATGGAGTTGCGGACCGTTGGAACTTGGAAGTTTGAAATGTATGGAGCCAAAAGTCCAAGTCCAATTGGCACGTTGGATGATGGATCCCTTCCCTTCCTTTTCAAATGATTTCAGAGATAAACTTTTGGGTCAAGTTACCGGTTTGTTGGTCCAGTTTGAAGAAGAATCCATCCTTCAAATATGGTAAAAAATGAGTATAATTACAAAATTTTAACCATATATTTAAAAATTACTATTTTTTTTTTCTTTTGATATGATGTACAATAGCATCTTGTTAGAGATGACAAGAGACTTAGAGCCCGTTTGGTAAAGATTAAAATTGAAAAACTAGTCGTTATTGTTGACTTTTATTAAACAAGTGAGACTCAATAATAGTTATATTTTCAATTTTAATTGAATTTTAATCGGTACCAAACAGGCTCTTAAGCTTTTTGGAGCTTCTGAGCATAATGAATCGAGGTTGAATGCCCTGTAATATAAAAAAAAGTTATTTCTATGTGGGTCGTCTTGCACCCCGTGATTTCCAGAGAAGGGTGGCCTTCTTGAAATGAGGATAGCTTACACTTGCAAGAAAGAAAATAATGAGACGAAAGAGAAACACGAGCAAAAGAGAAGAAAGAAATCGATAGTCTAAATTAGTAGGGGGTTGCTTTGCCTTTCAATTCATATTTCTATTTGGATAATTAGGTAGGAAAAAGGTGAGATGTATTAACCCAACAACTAATCGGGCTCCATTAGATATTAATTTCACTATATTGGCATTCTAACCCGGAGATGATTGTGATAATTTGGATGTTAAATGAATTATTTGGGCCCCTTCATGATGAAGACATGCCCTCCTTCCTATTTGTTGAGATTCTTTATTTTTTATTTTTTTTTACTTACTTTATTTATTTTTTTCCTCCCTTTGCCTCGATTGACATGATTACACAACATCAGCATAGCGTAATAGCAAACAATTAAAAGCAAGAATTAATTAAATTGTTGGTGGGATTTTAATAACCAATTTTGTTGGTGATTGTTGGGAACATTGGTTTTATTAGTGTGTTTGATCAACTTTTGACCAATTATTTTATTGGATCATGTTAGTTGGATAAAAGATTTCTTTGACCTAGTATGTTCTACTCCATGAGTAGATTAATATAATGTATTTATTTTCTCGAAACCAATGTAGGGTGAATGAGAAATTAAGATCAAAAGATGATCACTTAAAGTTAAAATAAATATGACCAAACGATTTATCAGTTGAAGACATAACTTTTCGACTGTTGTGTCTTTTTGATACAATATTTCAACTTCTATAAATAGGTTTGTATGCCTCGGTTTTCATTAACCCAAAATCAATTCTAATTTTATTAATCTTTCAAAATTACTCTTTCATCCCTACATTATTCATATTTTACAATTCAGCCTCGAAAATTATTTTCGTGCATTTTAGTCCTACATTTTTTTAGAAAGATCAAAACGTGTGTAGGCTCTTTTGATACTTGAATTCTCCTACAATCTCTTGTTTTTTTCGCCCTAGATCGATTCTCCTTCCTTTTGTCTTCTAAGCTGTCGTTCTCCCCCTAGAATTATGTCTTCAAATATGTATTTATAGATACCTAAAGTTACAAGTTGAATTGGAGGTGGACCAGGCCGAAAAGATTATAAAAACGGATTATTTTTTTCTTTCTCACATCACAACACCCATGAATATGCTATTCTCAGTAACCCAGGCACCGCGGCACCGAACCCAGCGCTGCAGGCGCCCGTTTCGAATGAAAATTTGACACCGCGTGTCTTTCGATATTTTTATTATAACTTTTGCTCCTAATGTCCGATTAATGCGATTTAAGATGCGTTAAAAAAATAACTCAAAGATATACAACTTTGCTTCATATATCATTTTCCAATTCAAACGTTTGCTATGTCAAAAACGAGTCTCAATATGAGACTACGAATCTGGAGCATAACTTTTTCGGTTGGAAAATGATGTGTGATCATACTTTTGACTATATTTGATCCATTTGACTTCTTTTTTAATCCAATTGACTTTAAGCACTCTCGCATCTTCATTTTGAGATCCGACACAATTTTTGAGTATTTGTACTTTTGTTCCCGAACTTGGATCTCTTACAATTTAGCAATTTTCTCCAATTTGCCAACTTTTGCTTATTTCCTTCAATTTTATCAATCTATATCACAACATTAAAATACACGTTAAAATGCCCTAAAACTCTCTCAAGAATAACAAAATAATGAATTAAGTGACATAAATATCATGAGTGTGGAAAACTCATCATATATTATAGATAGAATCCTAATTAAATAAGGAAATTCGCGAAATTTCAAATTATTAATATGCAGCTGTATGGTATGTTTACTTGCGGTTGCATAGAACGGCTTCTGGCCTCCACTTTGCTCTCGATATGCTTGGTTGCGATCGCACGGGTTTCACAACTACACGGTCGCATAGTTATGACTTTTCAGCCCCTTCACCCTTTGATTGCATTAGTTCTTCCAAATGGTTTCTCCTTCCGACACACTTCAATTCTTGAATAATCGATACCTCCTTGAATCACATCAAACATTCTCTATTCAAGAAGATTCGCTCGAATCTTGACATTGGAATTGAATCTGTTTTTTTCTTCTGGAACATTCTTCAACTCTCTCTCTCTCTCTCTCTCTCTTTCTCTCTCTCTCTCTCAATGCTTTCGCCCAAGTACTTCAAAAAATAAATTTGAACTCAACCAGAAGTTATTGTCGTAGAATTCAAACCAAGTGAAATTTTGTGATTTAGAAGACTTAAGAAGAAAATAATTGAATTGGACAATCGAATGAAAATTTTGAATTCAAGAAAGTGGTTCTTGAATTTGAATCGAACCCAACAAAAATAAAATTTGACTCAACATTGGATTGTTGAATGCCGGGTAATTTTTCGAGATAATTTATTCATTTATTTTTTTTATTTTCGGACCTGTTTTTTTTTTTAAAAAAAAAAGATTTCGGAATTTTTTTTTTTTTTCAAAAATTTCTTTTTTGACCCAGAATTCAACTACGATACTAGTAAAAGAAACGAAAGTTGATTTGGACGCAAATTGAGTACAAAAAATAACTTTCTGAATTTTTTGACGAAAAATTACGGATCAAAAAACTCTAAAACGAAGAAACAAAAAACAAAAGACTCAAACAAAAATGAAAAGGAAGTAGTCTTGATTTGTTGGAGCTCAAGCTCTGATACCAAATTATGTGAACCCACATAGCATAGGTGACTGCAGAACCCACAGGAGATTGAATCTGACCCCGTGATTAATTAAATCAATTACAAGAATATCTCGATCCCGTAATTATAAAATCTACGAACCTCACTTAGATTGTTGAACGCCACAAAGATTATTCATTTTTGATAAATTCGATAAATTTGTCCATGAAGAACAAAGAAGAAAGCAAAACGCCTCTCATTTTAATTTCATAATATCTTTATTAGTTTACAATGAAAGAAATAACGCATATTCATACTAAAACCCTAAGATTGAGTTGTTTAATATGGAAATAACTCTAAAAAATTACAATGATATAATAAAATCCTAATTAAAACAAAATTAACTTGAAAAAATTACAAAAGATACATTATAGATAGAATCCTATCTGAATAAGAAAACTCGCGAAATTTAAAAAATTCAGCCCCAGATTATTTCTATACGGCCGTATGGTATGTTTACTTGTGATCGCATAGAACGGCTTCTGACCTCCACTTTGCTCTCGGTGTGCTTAGTTGCGACCGCATGGGTTTCACAACTACATGATCGCATAGTTATGACTTTTGCCCCTTCGCCCTTTGATTGCATTAGTTCTTCCAAGTGATTTTTCCTTCCAACACATTTCAATTCTTGAATAATCGGCACCCCATTGGATCACATCAATTGGGAAGCACAATACCCACGAAATAAATATGAGAGTATTAGTAAGAAAAACGGTTGACGAGTAAAAAAAAATCCAATAAAAAAGAAAGATGCACCGAATAAGATTTGGATTGGTTAATCCAATTTGAAAAATGTTGCCTACTTTCGTGCCTGAAATGGTTAAAATTTTAATTGATGGTTAGCTTTAATTGTTGAGGCCAATTCAAATAAATTTGAATTGGATTGAATTCAAGAAAAATTAAAGATTCACTCGATAGCAAATTACGGGAGACTTATTGAAATACTGATTATCACAGCTTTTCTAAAAATTGCAAAACCATTTTTTTTTTTTTTTTGGGTATATATACAAGCAGAAATTTTTTTATACAAATTTATTCATTGGATCATGCAAATTAGAGTCTATTGTCTTGCGTCTAAATATAAATCGATTTTCACCCTTTTTGACATTCGCCCTTGCGCCCACCAAAGGAGACTCAAAATCAAGCTAATGACTCGATAAAGCTTTACGTTATCACTTGAGTTAGTTCTTGACCTCAATTTTATTTAAAAATTGAAGGGCTTTACCAACTAAAACATATGTATAACATGGTATCCATTCATCGATTTGTTGTTTTGGTGGCAATGGATCGAGCCGAGCCGGCTCAACCCATGCCAACACGAGCGAGCACGAGCCGAGCTTGTGGCTCGTTCTAAATATACATTTTCAAAAAAAATTATAATTTTTTAAAAAATAAGAGCAAAAATTGTTTTGTTGAGTTACTTGAGTAATATGTTTTTTTTTTTACCATTTTATACTTAAATTTAAAATATATATATATATCCTCCTTTATCCGGGTTTGGGACCGGCTACTTCAATTTTTAGTAGACGGAGTTAAAAATTGTACACGAACAACTTGTTACGTGTACAATTTTTTTAAAAATATTATAAATGTATGAAAATTAAATTTTGTGATGATTATGGTGAAATTAAATATCACTTACTTGGTTACAGACAATTTCGGCATATTTATCTTGAATTCGATAATTAGCGTATTCCCAATCTTTCACGCACATTAACGCTTCCAAAATATCTTCTTTTAGTCGACTTCTGACCTTAGAGAGAACCCTCTTCCTTGCACTAAAAGCAGACTCCAAAGCTACAGTGCTAACATGAGGTGTTAGTAGATCTTTTGCCATTGCAGAAACTACTGGTCATCGACGTTCATTATCTTGCCAAAATTTAATTACCTCTTTTGAATTTTTCTTAACTTCTTTGTTAATAGGCAAAGTATGACGAAAGTAATCGATTAATTCAGATGGCAACGCATTTGGACTATTACTCGAAATTTGAGTACATGCAGTGGATGACAAACTACTACTACACCACTAGATGAACCACATACATATGCAAATGAATTAAATCTATATAAGTTCATGCTTTCAAATAAATCTAAAACTACATCGTCGTCATCCGTTTGATTAGTTAGAGGAGTAGATGTAGGTACACGAGTAATATGTATACCCATTCGTGAAGCATATAATTTGTACATTTCACGTAATGTTTCTTCCAAATTCCTATAAGTAATAGATATATTAAAAGTTAAAGAATTTGAAATTTTATCAATTACAAATTTAGTACCCGATAAATTATATCGGGAGTCCATGACGCATGCTAAAGGAAATAACATAGGTAATTCTTTCCAATATTTTATGAACTTTAATTCCATGGAATATATAATTGCATGAAAATCGGGGTCATTTTGAAATCTTTTAAAAGTCCTAGCAATTGTATAAAGACGTTCAAGAACCATACAACTTGTAGGATAATAAACGCCAGACAATATATTTGTAGAATCATAAAATGTCGTCAAATTTATTTATTTATTTTAAGAACTATATTTCAATCGGTTTCATTCAAGATAGTTTCGTCTTCATCTCTAACATGTCTATTATTATAAAATTCAGTAATTAAATGTTCAAAACCTTCACATGATTTTAATAATAAGTAAGTGGAATTCCATCTATGGCCTACGTTAGTAATAAATGGTTTTTGTATTTGTCATTCCATTTTCTGAACAAAATTCTTCAAATGCTTGTTTTCGAGTAGGTGTAATCGTGATATATATAATTGCACTCCTAATTCGGTCAATTTCATCTTTAACATGTTTTAAACCGTCTTATATTAAATTAAAAATATGACATACACATCGAATATGAAATAAATAACCATCAAAATCGGGTTGAAGTACTCTATGCAATTTATCGATAACAACTTTATTTACGGTAGCATTGTCGAACGTAAAAGAACGAATTTTGCTCTCGCATTTATACTCTTTAACTATATTTATGATAGCATTAAATATAGTTTGGGCGTTGTGCGGATACTCAACAATTTTAAAAGCAATAATTCTTTTATACATGACCCAAAGTGGGTCTATATAGTGTGCAGCTGCAGCAATGTAACATCTCTTATTAATCCCTTCCCACATATCAGAAGTTAGGATATCACACCCCCATATTTCTCTAAATCATTTATCAATAATTGTTTTGTATGAAGAAAATATTTAATTGTATCAGCATGGAGAGTATTTCGACTTACCACAACGTACCTCGACTGAAGATATGTTTTGACGTAGTTCACGAAATGTTGGTTGTCCGCTATTACTAGTGGCAACTCAGACGCGGCAACAAACTTCACCATTCCCGTTCGAGCTTCCTCCTCTGAATATATCTATGTAGAAAGTGGCGTAGTACCACTGGTGCGTGGAGAACCAAACTGTAGTTGAGTTTGACTAGCTGAAAGAAACCCATGTTTGATCACACATGTTTTGTAGTAGTGACGATTGAGGTGGGTAGTTCCAATGCCTCTTTACCTGCCAGTCGTTGTTGGCAGTATTTACATACTGCTTTGGTTTCGGGGATTCCATCGACTAAACGACCGGTTTGAACCAATTTAAAATGGTCCCAACATTTTGCCTTGTTCTTCCCCTTTCTTTTCCCTCTTGCATCGAGAATATTTGACGTAGGCTCTTCATCTTGTTCCAAATCAATTGGAACACTATGATCAATATCAACGTCATCCAAATCAATTGGATGACTACCTTCATGAACGTCGTAATCTTCAATATTTTCTGGAATTGGTAATTCATTGAGACCGGAGAATTCATTCCCAAATTGATTTTGGGCAGGTGTTTGTGTTTCGTTCTCCATACCGAACAAGTTTTCAACAAATGATCGTGAATCCATTTGTTATGAATAATAGAAATTGAATATAGAAATGTAGAAGATGATTATAGAATGAATGAATGAATGAATGATATTGTTGATAAATAAATGGAGATTGGAGAATGTAAATTGTATAAAGTAGATAATGAGATAATATAGATTGATATTGGTGGAAAAAAAGTTTGATTTATGTGGGTATTTATAGAAACAAAAAAAAAAGTTTGAGGACCAAAACGGTCATTGAATTTATTTATTTATTTATTGGCAAGCCACGAGCTGAATGGCTCGTTATTTTTTTTTTTTAAATACCCACGAGCCTGCTCGTCTGCAGTGACAGCCGAGTAGGCTCGGCTCATGTTCGGACTCTTTTTTTTACGAGCTCGAGCGGCTCTTCGACGTGAACAATACGAGCCGAGCGGACGAGCTGACGAGCCGCTCGGCTCAATTGCCACCTCTAGTTGTTCAAATAGATTGTTATTAACATAATTTAAAAATTATATATTTAGTGCTTGTGTTTAAATTAAAACTTACACTAATGTGTGGATAAAATGCTTCTAACATATCTTGTCGAAGCACATATAAGAGTTACTTCATTTTCCTTCTTTACTCGACGAAATACAAAATCCAACACGATACCGAGTATCATATTTGTTAAGTGTGGTTCTTTTCCAAATATCAAAGTGTTTCTTTCAAGTTCCTTTTCCTTGTCATTCAAGGCAAGTAGATATTCATGAATACATTTATGGTATTGTTGTTGATAATTCGTTCTGAATTATTAATTTCATCAGAATAATTATATACTAAGTATTAGTAATTATTAAAATATGTTTTTCGATGATAATTGCTATTAATTTTTCATTCAAAGATTTTACACATTTTAGGTCGTTTGAACCGCTTCTGTATTTGATCACAATTAAAAAAAAGGAGAAAAAGAAGAAATTAAAACAAAAAAATTGAGAAGGTATTTCAACATTAATTTTTAAATATACACCCCACTCATTTTTTCTTCTTTTAGACAAGAATCAACACCCAATCCATCTATCGGATCCATGTGGAGGCCCACGTGTTTTGGCCCATAAAGAAAATCATGTAAATGGGCCCAGCATCCTACTCACCTCCACGTCAGCATCCAGGACACTATTGGCGACACGTACGACTTTCTCCACCGAATCCTGTCCGAATGCGGCCGGGCCCACTTCTGATCCCGCTTCACTTCAGTGTTTCATCACTGTCGGGGACGCGCATTTTAGATTTGGATCTGCCAACCCAAAAACTGATATGGGCCTATCGTAATTTCACTAAATCTGAAGCCCTGATTTGGGTAACACAATCTTGATCTTCTCCTATAAATGCATCCAGTGCGTATCACTGTTGCCCCCTCTGAATTTGACTCTTAACCAGCTCGAATTCCAAAAATCACCAAAATAGCATATAGCCTTAGCTGGAAATCTATTTTTTGTGGCGTTTTAGATTGTTAAAATCGAGTCACGAGGTATATTGGAATGCACATTGATGATTTTTTATACCTGTAAATATACAGATTGATGCCTGTGTTTGCGTTTTTCATTTTTTTCTCTTGATATATCTGTAGATAAAATCCAATAAACTCCACACCGTAATCGTTTTCTGTATAGACGTGGCAATTGTGTGCTGAAATTAGGCAATTTTTGAGAATTTGTGAAATTGTTTTAATTTCGGGTTCAGATGGGAGGAGAGTAAAATGCAAGATGAAGAAAAATAGCTGCCGAGCTGCTGGATTTAGAGTTATATGGATATCGTTTAGAACTTGGAATTCTTGTTCATATTGTTCTCAGTAGAGTGAATTACCAATTATTGATCGCTGTGGAGGGATCTTTTTAAAAGCATCCAAAAATGAGAAACTGTTGAGGAGAAGTGGCGTGTGAGAAATTTTTTATGAGAGGCGAATGGTAGTAAAAAAATCATCTTGACATGTAGATTTTTTTTTTGTTGAATAATGCCCCACTTTTCATAAATATCAAATGTATAAATAGCTGTGTTATTTTTTACAATGTGGGATTACTTAATATCTTTTAGAAATATGAGTGAAGAAGGTTTTTTTGTTTTTTTTTTTCCATCATCATCATCATTGGAAACAGACCGTCCATTTCAGGTATTGACATTTTAATATCTTGACCAATAAAAAGGAAAATAAAAAACTTATTTATTTGAATAAGATGGAAAGTAAAGACCATTCTTCATTGAATTTTCATGAGTGAAGATGTTATTTAGCTATTAGTTTCATGTACTATAAGGCAGAGTATATATGACTTCGATGAATAGATCTTGAGCTTATTTGCGGGTTCACATCTCTTTCTTTCTTATTGTTTGATTGTGTAGTAAAGCTCTACAAATGGGTTCACAAGCTGTTGAAGATTTAATTGAAGCTTCATCAGGGGTTCACTATTCTGGATTTCATTTGGATAATATAGAGTCAAGTACTTCAGAAGTTGAACTACCAACTACCTCAACAACTGATACTATCAAGCAACCCTTCATCATTGGTAAGTGCAGACTGTCATTAGGCTATTAAGCTGATCTGATCTTATGCTAAAGGGAAATGAATTCTTGAATTATTTTTCCATGTTGCTGCATATTAGTAATCCTGCCCACCTTAATTAAAATCAATCCTTACAAGTTTTAGTGCAAGAAATCGCAAGGCTTATACTAACACCCGAAATTGGGGCCAGTTATTCGAACTTTTTGATCTCTAAAAAGCCCGTGCACAATTCATTTTGAGTAGCTCAACTTCACACCAATAACGTAAGCATGAGAGTGGGAAAGAAAGCAGCAAGACCTGCAAGGCGGAAATGAGAGTAGAGAAAAAGTATTTGTACAGAAAAAGAAAACCAGAATTGCACCAGATAAGAGACAAAATGCGGGCACCACCGTGTATTTAAAAAGAAAAAAAAATGTGTGGGCCCCACCTGTGTGATTGGTCTGTTGCAATTCTGGTGAATTTTTTTCTGGTTGTGCAGCAAAGTTCATGAGAGTATATGTGCTTTACAGAAAATCGTGTGACCAGATGTATCATGAATAGAGGAATGCTATATTATCTTCATATGACTTCAGTGCACATCAGTTTAGATGGATAGGGGACCTTAATGAGAGATCACATGACAAATGGCGTAATATGAAAGGCTGATCCATAACTCTAAAACACCATAACAACTATTGTTTCCTAATTAATATGTTTGTTAACCATGAATTTTGCAAATAGGTGCCTTAAAACTGTGAGTGTGGGGGCAATTTCCTGCCAGCTTGCTAAGTGTGAATTTAGTTTTGTTGTTGGATAGGATCGTATCATTCAGAGTTATGTTCACTCATAATTTATTTGACATTCTGCAACTTGTTATCAGTCATGGCAGTAGTGCCAGACGAACCATAGTTTCGTAAGCAGTAAAGCTAAGGAATACCGCCCTGCATGTACTGCATTTCTTTGAGGAAAATCTGGTTTATGATGATCTTCTATAAAGAGAAACCAAGGTTTCACCAAGAATTGAAGCGGAGGGGTGCATGAGATAACATGGACACCTAATACTGTATTTTGCAACAAATTTGAATATTTGAATTACTTGAGTTTGTACGGATATCATTGAAGAATAAGTTTGCTTCTATCTTCATTTCAAAGTTCAAAAAGCATGATGTCTCTGAAGCTGACTGTAGTAATCAATAATGATGTAGTCTGAGTTTTTTTTTTTTTTTTTTGTAATCTTACTCCCTGTTTGATCTGTACATACAATTCGTAGTGAAACTTGAATTTCATTATAATTGCAATAATTTTTTTGGGTTTTTGGAGTTAGAAAACTTTGTTATTTGTTTTGAACTTCAGATATATAATCTTTATACCATATCATAACCACGTATGGTTTGCCATTGCATCGATCTTTTACATTCTTTCTGGAAACTTGTTTCTGGTATTCTAGTTTTCTCCATTGATATGAGCTTCATGGATTACCGCAAGCATTCTGCATTGCAGGAGTTGCTGGAGGTGCAGCATCGGGGAAAACTACAGTTTGTGATTTGATTATTGAGCAGCTTCGTGATCAGCGTGTTGTACTTGTTAACCAGGTATCAGCATGTTGGTGCCTTAAGTTAGAAACTAAAGATTTTATATTTGCTTTCTTCATTTTTTTTTAATTATTATTCTAATTCAAATTTCTTGTAGTCAAATATGGTCATATATCTTTTATCATTGTTGCTATTGCTATATTTGACTATTTTAAAACTCATTATTATTTTGAAACTTGCATTAGTTAGTACAGTCTGTAGAAATTGGAGGGATGGAGGCTAGGCCAGAAACCTTACTTGCATCTGTTTGTTGTTTTCTTTTCCTGTTATTCTGTTTAATGTAGAAAATACAAGTCACCACAGTTTGTTCCCCCCCCCCCCCCCCCCCCCCTTGAAAACCATTTTAAATTTATTTTGTTCTTCCTCCATTCTACAATTTATTTATGGACATTGGCTCTGATGTTTGGCCCTGGTGAGCATTCAAAGAGAGTTTCACTTGATTTCACCTTCCAGGTTGATGTTGAAGTTGTATGCCTCATGCACTATCTGCCTCCAATTTGGCATGCTTGAAAGTCTTTAACATAATTTAGTAGTTATTTTTTTCCTGATAATGTAGAGGGCAAAGATAACACTTTTTCACAATTTTAATGATCTTCCTTCCAATCATTTTGTGGGTCCTGGAGTAATTTTATGTGCGAAGAACACAGTTTTTTGGAGAAGAAATTCTATGTTTTCTTATTCTTTATTGAACAATAATCGACTACAGTATATACAACTATGTTAGGACTGCACAAGGAAATTATTTTACAAGGTTAAGACATGTATTTACATATGACGGTAGCACAACTTGAATGGTCCACATTATTGGGTGTGTCCTGTAGCATCAGTATTGTCATTTCATGTGCCTGTTACTTTTATGTTCATGGAACAAATCTACGCGGACACCGCTGAAATTTACTACACGTTTGTGATACGTGGTGCTTTTAATGCAGTTAATATCTTGTTTAGCTAATACACTTCTCAAAATGGATTTTTTTTTCCAGGATTCATTTTACCAGAATTTGACACCAGAGGAACTTAAAAGAGTTCATGAATACAACTTTGACCATCCTGGTGGGTTTTGTCTTAAATTTCTTTCTCACTCGCATCCTTTTTTTCAGTGTTATATTTGTTCAAATTGACAGGTATATATTCGTTACAGATCATAATTTATCTTGCAAATATGCATTTAGAGCTCTGATATCTTGTTATTAAGCATTTACTAGTAATCAGGAAACCATTTTCTGTTGAAAATCTTGGCATACCATCACTTTGGTGGTTCATTGTCCTGATTATAATATGTGAGAGACGTCCTCTATAATAATGACAGTTGATGCTGCAACGTTTCTATTGTTCCGTATGACTTTTTTCACCTTGATTTTGCAGTTTCATACTCGTATGCCATTATAAAATTATGCAAGCATGCACTTGTTCCATTTAATATTTGAGAGTTGAAGTGGTTATAACTGCGTGGATCACACAAACTTATTGTTCTTACATCAGACATCATCTATAGCCAAGATAATATAAAGCAGTTCATTTTCCTGATTATAATATGTGAGAGACGTCCTCTATAATAATGACAGTTGATGCTGCAACGTTTCTATTGTTCCGTATGACTTTTTTCACCTTGATTTTGCAGTTTCATAGTCATATGCCATTATAAAATTATGCAAGTATGCACTTGTTCCTTTTAATATTTGAGCATTGAGGTGGTTATAACTGTGTGGATCACACAAACATATTGTTCTTACATCAGACATCTATCTATAGCCAAGATAATTAAATAATTAAAGCTTTTATACTGCAGCTGGTACTTTCTGCTTCATTGTTAATTAGTTTTCTGGCCCTCAAAACAACTTGATTTTCCGTGAATGTAGGAAAAGTATTAAGATAGTAATAGTCAATGATGTATTGTATATCTGGAAATTGGTTACTTTCCACTACTGGGCAACCTGGTCTAATATCGGATTGATCAGTTTCATGTTTTGGACTTGCACCTGTACAGAATTTTTATGTTTTTTTTTTTAATATTTTATTATCATTCAGATGCATTTGACACCGATCAATTACTGTGCATCATGGATAAACTGAAGCGTGGTCAAGCAGTTGATATTCCAAAATACGATTCCAAGAGCTATAAAAACGATGTCTTCCCTGCTCGAAGAGTAACTTCTTTTCTTACTTTGTCCATTTATTACTTATATTTCTATTTTTCAGATGGTGCCCCTTTGTGTTTCAATTGTATACTATGTAGCAAGACCCGTGCTTATGAAAAAGTAAGTCACTGGTGGTGTCATTCTTGGCATGCCAGGAATTAAAGATGGAAACTATGGAGGGGAGGCTTCTTTTTCACTCTTTTCTTTCTTTACTCCCCAAAGAATGCACATTTCTTATTTCCATGTTTCTGCTATGCTAATTTCATTTTCCAAGAGTTATTTATAAAATTAAGATGCTAGTCCATTTTGATAAAAAGAGAAAAGCTAATTAGATTAGAAAAATGAGGAAAATATTAGCTAAGCTATGTACAAATACAATTAAGACATGTATTTTGTAAACTCCGGTCTTCTTTCAGTTTCTTAATGAAAATAGCATGCCAATGACTAATAGACACCTCTATCGGCAACTAATGTTCCTATATTTAGCAAAAGAATACAATTGCCTTCTCTCTGAATCAATATCATATGTTTTGCATTTCTGTTTTCTGATGATCTACTTTTCAAAAAAATTAAATCTGGCAGGTAAATCCCTCAGATGTTATAATTTTGGAAGGTATACTCATTTTTCATGATCCGCGTGTCCGAGATTTGATGAATATGAAGATATTTGTTGATACAGGTTCTTCTTTTCCTTTCCTTTCCAGGATTATATTTTTCTTTATCTTTTTTATTCAACATGTTTTCTCTCCTGTATTTGATAATATTGATAACCATAATGATGGTGAGAGTGAGGCAATATTTTTCGTTTGTGAATTCAATTTAGATTCAACCTTGCCTTTGTGGAATGATCTCTTTTATTATTTCTCTATGCCTGTAAAAACAAAATTTCATTTTGAGATGGCCTAAGAAACTTGCTAAAAATTTCGGCTCGGACCGAGTATGTAGTGTAAAATATGAAGGGGTTGTTTGAAAAGGTTTTTGAAAGTTTTAGCAAATTTTGATAAAAGCTAATGAGATTATTGAAAAGTTGATAAAAGTTGTAGATCCCATGAAATATGTGGTTAAAATTGAAGTTTGACCAGTTGATAATTCGAGAAAATTTTCGCAAAGTTTTATCAAACTGTCACCAAGTGAAACTCTAGAAATAAATCTTTGTATTGGTAGTACGTGGAATAATATCTCACTGGAAAGCAACGCAATCCTTCAAAATGATTTTTTTTCCCTCTCTTTATTTTATGTTATTTCTTGTTGGTTTTTGGACGGAAATCAATAATTGGTTTCGTGGTCTTACTGAACTTAGTCTTCTCTTTATTAAGTCTTCACGATATAAAATTTTCAGTGCAGATGCTGATGTACGTCTGGCGAGGAGAATTAGACGTGACACAGTTGAAAAGGGTAGAGATATCGGCATGGTACTTGATCAGGTTAGCAAGATATAGGGAAATAATATATTTACTACTAGGAAGATGCAACGTACAAGTTCCTGTAAAATCACTGCTTCCATATTACCTGCATCATCTGCAGAATGCTGTTCTCCAATTTTATTTTATTTTAATCTTCGGGAGGTCTTCCATCCTTCATGCATATTACTCATAAATACGTTAAAATTCTGCAAAGCGGTTCCATTTGCTTCTGTAGCATAATGTTGGGTACCATTGGGCTTCATTTGCATGCAGTACTCAAAGTTTGTGAAGCCTGCTTTTGATGATTTTATACTTCCAACAAAAAAGTATGCTGATATTATCATTCCTCGGGGAGGAGACAATCATGTGGCTATAGATTTGATCGTTCAACATATTCGGACTAAACTTGGTCAACATGATCTTTGTAAAGTGTATCCTAATCTATATGTCATTCAATCAACTTTTCAGGTACTGTTTTTGTCCTGCTACCTTTATATGTGAACTGTCTACATTTATCCCATGTTTTTTCATGGGTATGTCATTAAGATCATCTGTCAGTGCTTTGATTAAGTTTCTCTTTTATATTGATCCCTGTTATTGTTGTTTGTATCATCCAGATACGCGGTATGCATACACTTATACGTGACGCTCAAACAACAAAACATGACTTCATCTTTTATTCTGATCGGTTGATCCGCTTGGTAGGTTTTGTGGCTGTGAGATGTGTTTATTTGACAGTCATGGCTACCAATTAATTAAGTATAGCGATCACCATCTCTGTTTGAATTGAATACCCTTGTATTTAGGTTGTTGAACATGGTCTTGGCCATTTGCCATTTACAGAAAAGCAGGTGATCACTCCAACTGGTAAGCCACTATCATCTTGTATTCTGTGGTGTTTCCTCAAGTTTCTGCTGTTGCTTGCATTAACGTGTTTCATTAATTCCTGTGCTGTTCGGAGGTTGTGGATTTCCAGTTAGTTTGGCATGCTGCTGCTTGATTCAAAGGTGACTCTGATGTGAAAATACAATTTTTGGACAGAAGAATTAAAATTTCATTCATAATTCCCATCTGTGGGGCACATATTTCTTAACGGGAGGCACTAGTTAAATTTGGTCCAAAGAGAAAGAAAACGTAAATATTTGTCAATGGAGTGGTAAAAAAAGATTTTAAGGGCAACTCATCTGAAACACCTCATTAGAACTCAATTAGATTAACTCCAGCAGAATAGCTCTCTCTCTTTCTCTCATAAATTCTTCCCTCTAGAAGATTATGCCATCCTGCTTTTAGTTTAAATTCTAATTCGAGTCTAAGTTTTCTTTTCCTCTTCCTCTCATTATTTTTCACTTTTAGTTCACTTGACCTTTGTCCTTCTCATCTGGGATTTGTCCTCCTGATTTATTTTTATTTTATTTTTAAATTTTACATGTGTTGCGGTTCTTATCAATAGACATCCTGATAAATGCCCATGTGTGCAAATTGTGCTCACAGATATCGAGTTGTTCACATGCAACAAAAGCCATTTATTTTTCATGTTTAAGGTTATAGCTTACAAAAAGCATGCTTATATTGGTCAGCTTCTCTAATTATCAGCATTGGACAATCTATATGAGATTTTTACTTTTCAGATGCTATTCATATATTTGGTAAGAGACAAGTGATGGTTTTTGAAATGGACTAGACTTGTAAGAAACGTTTTGAATTAAAACCACCATCCAGTTTTAATTCCAGATTTGAAAAAAACAAAAATGCATCTCTTTCTTGAAATTTCAATGTTAAGATAGTGTTACTCCATTAGTAATTTAGTTGTTTGGCTTGAAATTACGGTTTCTTATCCAAGTTCTCTCTCATTTCAGTACTCTTTCAAAATCACATTTCATCCAAAATTTCTCTGTTCGAATGCAGGATCTGTGTACACTGGTGTGGATTTTTGTAAGAGGTTATGTGGTGTCTCTGTAATTAGAAGGTACAAAGATAGTGGGTTTCAATTTCATCCCACTCCCAATTTTTTCTTCTTACTTTTGGGTTTTTGTTGTGTGTGGAGCGGGGGAGGAATTTGGATTTCTTTCTTGACATGCTCTACACGTGAAAAACTATTCAATCTTTCACAGTGGTGAGAGTATGGAGAATGCTTTGAGAGCATGTTGCAAAGGTATCAAGATAGGTAAAATACTTATTCACAGAGAAGGTGACAATGGTCAGCAGGTTAGCAAGCACTTCATGTCCTCTTTAGTGTATCATGTGTTGGTTTTCGTACCTCTCATTTATTTCCCTCCTTCTCTAACTGCTTCGAATTTCTTACAGCTGATTTACGAAAAGCTGCCAAATGACATCTTAGATAGACATGTCTTGCTGTTGGATCCAATACTGGGCACAGGTTAGTCTATTATATATTCATTCATAAACATACAAGTCTACTTATCCGGTTTGTGATGTATTATGTTTCCTATTTTCTTTCGTTTTTCGTGTTCTTCAATTATTGCGAGTTACTACCACCTCCTGTAATGAGATTCATTTAGATATAAATTTTTTTTTTGCACTCGTGCCCTCATTGTAATCGATCTTCAGGAAATTCGGCTGTTCAAGCTATTTCTTTACTTATAAAGAAGGGTGTACCCGAGGCCAACATCATATTCCTCAATCTCATCTCTGTAAGCTTAATAGCTTTAATGCAGTCTTCTCTGTGCGTAGATTTTGTATAAATAATCAAATTTAATCGTCCATTTTTATTAATTCAGGCACCTCAAGGAGTACATGTCGTCTGCAAACGTTTTCCTAGAATAAAGATAGTGACATCTGAGATTGAAATCGGTTTGAATGAAGACTACCGCGTTATCCCTGGTATGGGTGAATTTGGTGACCGATACTTTGGCACAGACGATGATTGAACCACCAAAACCGCCCCCACCGGCAGTTATACTGGAGATGAACTTCACTTCCCAATAATTAATTACAGAAAAAGAACTGAACATACTCGGTTTTGGTACAATTTTTACTATACTAGTGCTTGCATTACCCATTAAGCGTGTGGAGAATATCATTCTTGTTTGTTTGAGACTTGAGAACTATGCACATGATGGATAAGGGTACTATGCTTTCATAATCCAGCCGATTGTTTCTCATTATTGTGATTTCTTGACCAAACTATTCAATTTGTGTGATATTATGTCATGTTTGATTTAGATAAAAATCAATTTTTTATTAAATTTTGAGAGTTGTTGATGGAATGTGTGGCTATGAATCGTGCAGTTAAAATTCATTATTAACTTTGACTAAAATTTTAATCAATTTTTTAGTTGAACCAAACCGGGTCTGTAGCATTGAAAGGCACGTTGAGGATGTGAGAGCAACAAATGGTAAATTAGGAACTGGGTGTCACACTTACAAAAAATTGACGAGAACCTGCAGCGAAATGTACCCAACTGTAACTGTTTTAGCCTTTTGTGGATCCATTAGAATGTGATTTGCAAGTATTCTCTTGTTATCATAAACATTAGTTTAGATTATATCATAAATATTCACCCACTCATTAATTTAATAATTTATTATCTAAAAGTAAAACCCACTTAGTAAAGGCTTTAAAAATTTTGCTATAAGAACCCCCTCTTTGGGCTTTATTTTCTAAAATTTATTTTTCCCTCATTTCATTTCTTATCACAAATTTAATGAGATTCACAAATTTTATTTAACTTTTCAAATTCATATTTTATCAACTTTTATAAAAAATCTACTAAACCCCCTGTTTGTTTCTCATTGTTGTACCAAAAAAATGAAATTTTTAACCCTTTTTTGTCAAATCTGAGTCAAATATTGCGGTAACTGCTTAATAAGAGGTCCAATATTGCGGTAACTGCTTAATAAGATGTCCAATATTGCAGCTACTGCTATGTACAACGGGCAAATTCCTTCTAAAAATTGGCAGAAAATGTGGAACAAATAGGCTGTAAATTTGATTTTTAGCTAAACAAAAATGGGAGATATTTCGTGAACCAATTAGTTTGGATTAGAATTTAGAGGATAATGGTTGTGTAATGAATCATTCTCACTCATTCCTCCATCCAAGGAAGATAAAGATAACTTTTGTCAGGCTAATTTTCTGACACGTGTCACGTGAAGAATATTGGAATATCCCATTAATTTTCTATATAGATAATTGGTTCTTGTTTTGCATATTCGTCTCCATATTCTCAGCACTATACTATCCTCAGAACTAAAGCATGTCTGCCTTCGTAGGAAAGTATGCTGGTACGTACGTTTCTCCATGCAAATATCATCTCAATGTGAACGCATGCATGTACCATGCAAAAAATTAAATATACACTTTTTTGTTCAGTCCACTGCGTCTAAAAGTATAATTAATATAGGGTACTTCATACTCGTGTTTACTTGTGATTGTACTTGAAAGTTACTATTTTAGGATGTAAATTCTAGTTTTGTTAGTCCAAAATACTACTTTGAAAACCCTATTTTTAAGTAATGAAGTATTGTTCCTTTAAATTTTACGTTGTGCTCATCATCTCCAATTGGATAAATTTATTTGGAAGTCAGGTCGAGTCCCTTTCTAAGTTTGAATTGTTTCTTTATTAATAAAGACGGTGTTTGGTGGAGATTAAAATTAGATTTTTAGTATATTGTGATAAAAGTTTTTGAAATTTTTGATTGAAAAGTTGTGGGACCCATGAAATATATGGTTAATATTGATTGTTTGACTTTAACTTGGATTAAGATCTTTAATTTGAACCAAACAAGGGCAAAATATATCACAAATAGTGATTTAAGAAAAAATAAAAGTGACATTGAGGTAAATTAATTTCTTACTTTTAACTGAAATTCATGCAAGTATCCAGATGAACTAATTAAGACTGCCAAGTACGTTGCCACCCCCGGCAAGGGTATTCTGGCTGCCGACGAGAGTACCGGCACAATCGGCAAACGCCTAGCCAGCATCAGTGTGGAGAACATAGAGTCCAACCGCCAAGCACTTCGCGAACTCCTCTTCACCTCTCCCAATGCCCTCACGTACCTCTCAGGTGTCATTCTCTTTGAGGAAACCCTTTACCAGAAAACCTCGGATGGCAAGCCATTTGTCGAAGTTCTTCAAGAAAACAACGTTATTCCCGGAATCAAAGTTGATAAGGGCACTGTCGAGTTAGCCGGGACTGATGGCGAGACCACCACCCAGGGGTTAGACTCGCTAGGAGCCCGTTGCCAGCAGTATTACAAGGCCGGTGCGCGTTTTGCCAAGTGGCGTGCTGTTCTCAAAATTGGCCCTACTGAGCCATCAGAGCTGTCCATCCAACAGAATGCACAGGGGTTAGCTCGCTATGCGATTATATGTCAAGAGAATGGACTTGTACCGATTGTTGAGCCGGAGGTTCTAACTGATGGAAGCCATGATATCAAGAAATGTGCTGCAGTTACTGAAACTGTGCTTGCAGCAGTTTATAAGGCACTGAACGATCAACATGTTCTTTTGGAAGGAACTCTTTTGAAGCCTAACATGGTCACGCCTGGCTCTGATAGCCCTAAGGTATAAGGGCTGTCAAATCCTTAACATTCTTGTTGATTAATTAACGAGTCACAAGTCTTTAGTATCCATGCAAATTAATGCCTTGTCTCATCCATATATCTATCCAGGTGACACCAGAAGTGATTGCTGAATACACAGTTGCAGCCATATGCCGGACAGTACCACCGGCAGTGCCCGGGATTGTGTTCCTCTCCGGTGGACAAAGTGAGGAAGAGGCAACTGTAAACTTAAACGCCATGAACAAACTAGAAGTTCTGAAGCCATGGACACTCTCATTCTCATTCGGTCGAGCTTTGCAGCAAAGCACGCTCAAAACATGGGCTGGAAAGAAGGAAAATGTTGGCAAAGCTCAAGAGGTGTTCTTGGGAAGGTGCAAGGCTAATTCAGAAGCTACACTTGGAAAGTACACTGGGGGAAGTGCTGGAGAATTGGCTTCTGAGAGTTTGCATGTTAAGGGCTATAAGTATTAATTTAGGGTTTCCCTGCGAGGGGAGAAGGCTTCTGGATGTGACTAAATTTCTAGTATTTTGCATACTTGACACGTTTGTTTTCGGTACATTATATAATTTTCTGTTTTGATATAATGCAATTCATCAAATTATTTCAAGCATTTTCTGACTCCAACCCATAGAAGAAATGCCTCTCAATCTCCAAGAAATCATAAGAATCTTCCTAATGTCACATGAACCATAGGACAAATATGAACAGTTATTGTTCTATGGTAAAATTTTAGGGTTTCACAAGTTTGGCTCAGGAAGTGTGATCTTTATGGCAGATTCTGACTCAGTACTGACTAGGGCTGGCTGCTTTGATAGTTAATGCAGAAGAAAAGTAGACGACATTGAGACTGGCTGTGGGGATGTCGAACATAGGATTTCTTGCTTTAATAGAGAGGAAGATTATCAAAGTAGCTATTCCAAAAAAGATAAGAAAAAGGCTAAATACTAAACATAGGATTGCACCAAACCAAACAACTACATTTGTTTTTCGAGGTTGTAGGAGCATATGTTGCTGTCCTGGTTTTTGCTTGGTGCCATATGGCACTTCTGGTGGCAGTTTCTGTTTGCTCCAGGATTGCTTTGATACCATAATCTGATAGGAAGTAGATGGCTTATTTTGTTTTTGGGGGGCGGCATTGACGGTGGTGGTGGGGTGAAAGAGAGCATCCTAGGGAGAATGTTATCAAGAAAATCCTCGGCATGAAGTTATGAGAAGGGAAATGAACATTATTGATGGCTCAAGGAAGGTTTTGATTAAGGCTAATGGAGCCTATTTGAATCTTTAGAAGTAGCTAGAAAAGGTTTTTAGAGTGGAAGATAGATTTTCGAATTTAAAAAATATTCTGCTTTTGCTGTTGAGTTAGACTTCATGAGATTAAAGAAGAGAGACTCGGTGAAATGTTGGTACATTATTAAGTGAATTTCAGTTTAATCCAACTTGAGGACCAACAACGATATGGGTTCATACTATTTCGACTCTCTTGAACTTCTAATCGGCAAAGATCTAATCCCTAATATGATGACATTTCACATAATGGTCGATCAAATCAACAGTCGGACCACTTTTATCAACTCATTAATCACAGTACTGCAGCCTCATTACTACTTTTTGTAATTTGAAGTTGATGCCTCCCCACTAGTAAAGTGACAAAAAAGTAACCCTGATTAAGATAACTTTATTATTTGATCAACTTATTTCTTGAAAATTTATAATCTCTGATACAATGGATTAAGACAGGACCCTACCCTTCTAATGCCATTTGTTTGTCAACTTGTCAGAAGTAAACTCCGTAATCTTCATGAAAGGAAATAGAACTCCATAATCTTCAATGTACACAAAATTCTTTTGCAGTCACAAATCATGATTGGCAACGTTTAAATAAGTTAGTATCCGCCCAATAAGAGGAATGTAGCGGCTAGATCTTCATTACCACCACTAGCCTTCAAAGCCTCAATCACTTGTTCTCTTTCAATTCCTAGCTCAACAAACTTTGCAACTTTTGCTTCAAAATCAGGTCCCCGGCATCAAATCATTCATAGTTCGCCAAAAACGCGATTCAAGTTACACAAGTATTCCAAGGTGAAAGCGAGGCAAAAGTATATATCAGAAATCAAGAACCTTGTATATGCAGATAATGGATTGCAACCAACAAGGGGTCGATTTTCTAGCGTTCCTCATTCTCTCCGAAGATCTACTACTCTGGTTCTGTTGATTTAGATGGGTGTTTTTCTGGTGATATTGAAGCTATGATCTTCTCTATGTATCCGTTTACAGATTATATCAAAAAATAAAACAGAATAATGCTGTCAAGGTGACAACATCTGGTACGCCTAACATGGTTAACCTGTTCAAACCCAGCTTAAAGTGAACCACTTACAAACTGGTTCAGCGAACGGATATTGATGGAGACTAAATAAATGGTCCAGTTTTATAAAAATGAGTTAACTGAGACGATGAATGAATAGCCACGCACTCTATCAATGTCAAATAAAAACAAGGCTATTTCCAACTTGAGACGGTTTTGTTTATAAATTGATAGAAAGGGGTGGAAGATAAATGGCATTATTGTGGGTCCCACAAAATGTGTAGATAAAATTTGTTTGACCCTTTTTTTGACAGTAAATAAATGGTTTATAAAAACTTTCCAAACGTGCAGTTCAGGTAAGCGTTGATAATGCAATTTTCTCCAGCTAGAGGAAAGGGCTTACGGTCTCTCTTGCTAGAGATATGCAATTTAGATAATCTCTAATGAAGATCTCCAACATAATATATTTTCATATTTACGCAAGTTAGTTCCCATTCAACATCTGGGGCATTGTTACTATTCTAATTAAAGCAAAAACCACAAGCAACAAATTATACACGCATTCTCTAAACAATTATACACTCATTCTATATGCATTTAAAAGGAAAAAAAAGGGAATAATTGAATAAAGAGATGCATAGTGTCATGGACAGTGGAAAGAGCAACATCCTTACTTGTACTCCTGAGCTAGACACTTCCTTGGTGTGCCTCTTTTCATCAAATAAACTAGATGGAATGTCCACTGGAATTTCGTAGACGATTGGATTCATATTACTTAAAAGGCAAATTTAATTTACATAAACATTGATGCACGTTGGGAAATATCACAACTAGTAGAAATCAGTCTCATACACTAAAGATAAATAAGAAATAATAAGATCAATCTGTCAGAAAAGGCACAGAAACCTCTCCTAGACCAACTCTCAAGGCATTTTCCTTCAGATCAATTATACACTGTAAATGGCATTACTGTAAGCAAATCAATAACAAAATTGTCCTGAAACCAATTAATAGAGCAAATTTAATTATAAAAAAGCCACCTGGAACTCGTATAGCATATCAAACCCAAAAAGAAACTCCATGTAGGGAGAATCCAGGACTGTGAAGGAACATGGGTAAAATATTTTCCCAATCTACCATATTATGAAAACAAACATGCCCAAGTTAACAGGAATGCCATTTCGTAACAAGGAACGAGCATGGCATAGGGGAATTTAATGAAAATGGTGTTAAATTGAGGGAGAAAATTATCTCAAGTGAATCAAAATGAGGAGAGACATAGTACACGCATACCTTGATGGGAGCAACATGTATCCGACCAATTATCTCAGATTGACCGACTCCTCGAGCAATTCCCCTATAGGCCTATACCATTTATCTATAAGCTTCAACAATCTGAAGGAAGAAAATTGTTGAACAATTAACAATAAATATCCATTCCTAACTACTAATATAACGGTTTACTGAAGGGATCAGAAAAATTAAAAAAGCAGGATACCATACCCACAACGCTCAACACAGGTTTTAGATATAATTTTTGACTGAGCTGCACAGCTAACAATGGCCTGAACATAAACTAGCGAGATATATAGCTCACTTAAAGCAAGAGATATAGGATAATAAGGATTGCAATCAGCACAGACAAGAGACAACACAAGGGGTTATATAATAAAAAATGTGCATTTTTGTTTAGTTTAAATGTCCTCTCAAATTGACTTGACTGTAAATGCAAGAACTTCGTAAAGTCATGTGCTCACAACCACCACCATTGAGTGCTACAAGAAAGTCAAGATGCAACACAAACATAAGACCATGTAACTGTGTGCCACCAAATCGAAATAACTTCCCATACAACAAAAGGAGCCCCATCTCAAGGCTTTGAGGAGCATTTCAGTTTTGTCCTCTCCGAAGGGGACGATTAAATCGCCCCAATATGCTTATCCATGTCTTATTTAAGGTCATTTTGGAAATTTTAAAATTATTAAAGATTCCTTTAAAAAAACCTAATGATATCAGCTGTTATAATGCTTTTTCTGTCCCTTCCCCTTCTCTAATGCATTTTTATTTCCTTCTCCTAATTAACAAAGGTCAACTGGTACTAAATTGGACTTTGATTACTTGTTATAGTTTGTCATAATCAGAAAGCTTGTCATCAATTCTTTGGGAGCACTTCAAATAATAATTTGACTAATGTAAAACTCATGTACCTCTGGACACATATTCCAGCAAAATCATCAAATTATGTCAAGATTTCTGCATCATCCACTAGAATGATGTAAATCTCTCAGACTCATCATGAAACTCTGCAGATGAGAACAATTTCAATCCACACCAAAGAGGCATCTATCATATGCCTAGATGCCAGATCGTTCTAGCTCCAATTTTTGTCTCTATGATACATACATGCTCATTTCCTGAACATAAATATTAGTGGTGATACTAGAGCAGAAGGGGAAAAAAAGAGTCTTAATAATAGAATTATTGCTAAATTTCAGGAATGATTGGTGACGAAGGGCATACTCTGCTTGAATAGGTGCGTGCAATTGACTTCATAAAATGATTTGCTTCTTGGTTTTCTATTTATGGGGGTTTTTCCTGTTTTCTTTTATTTTTAAGGTGGCATGAGGGCAGATACTAGATGTAAGAATAAGGAAGTGCAGATCACATTTTTTACCAATAAGAGTACCTTCAATGGAACATCATTAACTTCCATGTCAATATGTATCATTACCTGAAAAAAGCATAAAACTTCGATGGTTATGTTAACAAACAACAAAGATATACAACGACCGATGGTTGGCATTTATTACATACCCCCCTTGCAAAAGCTTCAGGTTTGTAATCTATGGCAGCAGCCCATATTTCATTGATTGCTTTCGGCAGAACAAAATCTCAATTCATAAAACCCCAATAATTATTTAAAGCAAAAAAAAATTGGAAAAGATGATAGTTTTAATCAGAAAAAATAAAACAGAAGCAATATATTGGACCATACGGATGAAATCATCCTTTGACACAGATCATGAGTCCAGAAAATGAGATTTTCACGTATCAATAGTATGCACCAAGATACTATGGTTGCGCTTATAAAACATAACGAGATCATCACAAATATTCATATTTACCATCTCTTCCAATCAAGTACCATACAAGGAAAAGAGTAAGAAATATAAAGAAAATAAATATCCGAAATTTTAATTCAAGAAAAATAATGATGTGTATATGCAGCAATCCTCAAGTTACATCTTTGAAATGCTGGCAAAAAACACAAATATGCAAATCAAATCTCACGGTAACCACAAACAAGCTCCTACTTAGTCACAACCATAAATCATTTAGGAGATGAACTTGAGATTAATGGGAGTCAATCACTCGAGAAATGCTGGCATGGAAATTTACAATAAGAAAGAAACTCTCAGGTCCACAGTCCACTCCTGGAAAAAAGACCTAAAAGATGTCATGGAGGAAACCAAACTAGCGAATAGTAGACTAATTTTTCCTTTGTGCCTCCACTTCAAATGGGTCTGCATAAAGTCAAGTCTTCGTACCAAATACACAAATACAAGCGAATTGGCTTCTTAGATAAAACGTTCAAATAAAGTACATCAATATATGAAAACACGAAACCAACAGTTAAGATAACAGAAATTCAAATTATTTTCCGGGGATGGTTTTTCCGCAACATGTGCTAACGTCTCCATAATAATCATCCGGCGTACAAAGAGCTGATACGTCTATATCAAAAAATCCAGATTGCTTAAAAACATTAGAATGCAATTAGCAATATGAGAGATAATAAACAGAAATCAACATCGTCAAGCAGAGAATAGTTGAAAACTGGTAGGAAGACTCAAGAAATGACAGCGATGACTAATATTCAAAATTTGTTTGGACTAACTATATCTGGAGCATCAGAAGAAGATCAAAAGCAATTGAAATAAGAATGCAACAAAAGAATTTCAATTAAGCTCATAAAAAGAACATTTTTCTATGACCACGTGGTCCACGTCTATATTATCAAGGATTCTTACTTAAAAGTAAAAAGAAACCAAAAAATGCTTCCACCATGATGAAAAGTACTGATGAATGGCTCAATCTCTCTACCTTGAACAGCTCGGTCATCACATTAGAATAGTTTCGAAGCTGTTGTTGAAAAGCTGGGGAGTTCGCTGCAGAACCATCTGGATTGAACCCTGACTCATTCGGGGATGCTCTACAATAGATTGAGAATCAAACAATTTCATCACAATACATTCCAGCAATCTTGTTTGGATTCACTTAGTTGCTGAAATGATTCCCATAACTCAAATCAACCTGAATACTCTGGTTCATCCCTAACTCAGTTGGTCGCTAAACTTATAGGAAAGTTTCAATTTGGTCATTCAACTTTAATTTATTTCATGTTGATTTAGTCACTGAACTTTAAGCTTTATTTCACATTGGTCACTATATTAGTCTCCCTGTCTAAATTTGATGTGTCGAATGATCATATATTTTGCCATACATACTCGAGACATTAGTCATTTGAAAACTTTTTGAATCGTCCAGGTAGAAAATTTCAGAGTTACAATGAGACTAACATACACAAACTCAACATTGGAAGATGAAGAATTCGAGACTATCACGACCGAATCTCCATCACCAACATCGAGCACACAGTTTCTCATTATTCCTCATCACAATCCCATTATATATCAGCTGCTGATGCTGTGGAACTTCCATCTGCTTATTAAATAACATAAACACAAAATAAAAAAATAAAAAAAGATTCAACCTTTTCTTCCAAAAGAGCTTTCAAGTTCTCAACCTGTAATGAGTATTTAAATCCAAAATTATCATCAACACAAAAAGAAAACATTCTGTAACACAATTGCAGGGTACTGATTCATCTTGATCGACGTCTAGAATGAATAGTTGTTCTTCGTCAGTGATTACGGTGATCTTCGTCTTCTCGAATCTCGATTAGTTTTGAATAGAATCAAGTTTTGTGGGATGTTATTTGTAATGTGGATATGGAATATGGTCGACGCTTGATAAAGAATCTTTGTTGACTACTATCTTGGTTATTTTTAATCATTCTGAGTTGTCCTCGAGTTGTTGAGCCATTAGAAGTTGTAAAATAATGGTCGAGGAAAAGAAGAAGCTGGCAAGGGTTTAAAGAACGATGGTTTGAAAAGTTTGATTATAGAAATGGTATTATTCTGTTATTGAAGAACCTAACATACTTTGATATGGGGATGTCCAATGCTTGATCTCTAGATTTAGCCTATGCTAGAGCCCCATTTTTGTAAGAAAATATATTTAGGAAAAGTGATTTATTTTATTTTTTTTTATTTTTTTATTTTTAAGAATGTTTGATTAAAAAATAAAAAATCGATTTATATGTAAAATTATTTTATGGAAGAATATGTGGTTGAAAATGAATTTTGAAAAAATGAGCAAGTAAAAAATTGCACATAAAAACTTTCATCAAAATCTATTAAAAATCTAATTTTAGAAACACCCGACTACTAAATTTGTACTCCGAGGTTGTCGGAGTATTGACTGCCGTCCTAGTTTTGCTCGGAGCAATATGGAAGTTCTAGTGACTTGCTATGACAATCTGGGAAAGAGATGGCTTGGTTTATTTTGGGTGGAGACGGTGTTAATGGTGATGGTGGTGGAGCATTTTAAGGTTAATGTCATCAAGAAAATCCTCAGCAAGAAGTTATGAGAAGGGAAATGACATTACCGATGGCTCAATTGAGGTTTTGAATAAGGTTAATGGTGCCTATTTGAATCTTAAAAAGTAGTTAAAAAAAAAATTTAAAGTCGAAGATTTATTTTGAACCTGGGACTCTCAGTGTTAGAATATTGGAAAAAAGGACCTAAACGCAAAAAGTTCAGAATCTTCAACAATCGAAAACTTACATCCAAAAAAATCATACCACATATAATTTTACATCTGTAAATTTATATGGGATATCACTTTTTTGGATGTAAAATTTCAAAAAAATTTGAAAATTTTCTAATAAAATGATGAAAATTACGTTGAGAAATTTGTATCGTAAAAATAATAATTGGTAGATTCAATATAATGAAATAATTGGATTTTTTTTAAATGCGAGTTATACGTCTTTTTATAGACTCACGTTTAACGCATTTTAACTATTTTCAATATATGTTTAAACTATTTGATATGCTCATAATGTAGTTCTTGAAATAAACTTCGAAATGATATAAGCAATTTTTAGATTCGATTAGCTTACGATCGTCAGAGAACTTTTAAAATTAGTATATTATTGGAATTCAAATTTATTTTGATTGTCCATGTTTAGTGAAAATTAAAATCAAATTTTTAGTAAATTTTGATAAAAATTAAATAGTTATGAATTTCATGAAATACGTTATTAAAATTAATTGTTAACTTTAATTTAGATTAAAATTAAAATTAAAATTTCAATCGATATCAAACATGATTTTTAAAAATAAAATTTATAAAAAAAAAAACTCAAAAGTTGGGGGCCCCTGCCCCCCCCCCCCCCCCCAGGACCCCCCTTGGGTCCGCCCATGAATCCAGATTCTTTTTAAGTTGAACTGCAAGAACTTTTTCTGCAGTTATTTTCGATGCACGCGAGTTACAAAATCAACAACGGCCATAAAATCATCTTCAGCCCCCAAAAAGAAATCCAGCAGCTTGCTCTTCGTTGCCATCAAAAAACTTCAAAGCTTGAATCACTTGCTCTCTTCCAAATCCTAGCTCAACAAGCTTTGCAACTTTTGCTTCGAAATCAGGTCCCTGCAAAACAAAAAAATGCACTCAGTCCGAATTCTAATTCCAAATAACTATACTATAAGTTTTAATGTAGTTCAAGGTGAGAATAAACGAGGCAAAATTAATCAAATAACAGATGATTTTGATAAATATTTGAACAAACTAGCAACAAATACTAAATTTACCATGGTAGAACTAGTATAAAGTGAAAACAATTTCTAACTAAAATCTACCTGTGCAGAATTCCCGCCAGTGCTTCCGGTGGCTGAAGTTAGAAGGGGAATACTTAGTTAGACTCAATTTTTAGCAGAGCAAAAAAAATCAGAGATGGAGAGTAAATAAACGGAACAGCTAAGAATGACAATAATGAGTAGTAATACTTGTGGAACTCCATCGTTGGCTCCATTATTTCAATTCAAATCAAACAGAAATATAGGCTTTAAAAAATTAGGTTGAAACGAATGATAAATATAATAAAACAGGAGATTTCTGAAATATCGAACTAACCAGAAGGTCTTCCTGTTGGGGTATTGATGTTCTCGTTAGATACAGATGTTGCCTGAAAATCAGAAAATAGAGGTGAGATTATCTGATGGCAGTTTACATCTGCACATGTAAACGTGCTCCCTTCGTACACAAAAATAGCTATAAAAAAATAAAAAAATCTCAAACATCATTAAACAAAGTATCTAGAAGTATAACATTACAAATTATTGTAGGAGAATCATGTCTATTCACTTGTTTGTGTGTAGAGAGAAAATACAGTAAATTTAATTGTTTTAAACCCGCTTGAGGATGGAGCAGTCTGACAAGTTTTTCCAGTAACCAAATTCTTATCTGGTTAAGATTACAGGTCGTAACTACTAGAGTCAAGAACCACATAAACCCAGAGATAACTATTCTGGCTCCAACCTTGTTTCACATTCCAGCTTACATTTTATTTTTATTTGTAGTGGCATGGAGGGAAGAAAAGACTGAAAATGGCTCCTACAAGGGTAACGGGGGATTTTTCCCCACAACCCTGTTCCACCACTTAGTTCTTTAATCACATTTCTACAAATGCATAAACAAGTATCGGGTAAAAATAAGAAATCAAGAGCATATGTTAATAAGATTAGTGAAAACAATAATTTTCTATTGTTCATCATTCATATATTTTACGTAGTCTTTCTTCATTGAATTAGATAATCTGATTTCATTGGATAGTATGATATGTTTTTTGGGTGATATTGAATATTGATGCTGAGGATTTTTCATATGTATCCACTTTCAATTTATATCGAATCAAGACTAGAATGATGATGTAATATCATCTGATATGCCTGACCTGGTTCACCTAATCCTTCAAACCAGTACCAGTGAACCACTAACAAATTGGTTCAGTGAACAGATATTGGTGGGGATTTAATTAATGATCCAGGTTTAAGAGGTTAGTTTAACAGAGAGGGTGAGTAAAAAGCCCCCAATAGTATCAATGTTATATGGAACAAGGCTATTTCCAGCATGATGCAGTTTTTAGGTAAGCTTTCATAATGCATTTCTCCTACAACGGAATAAGAGTTTATCATGCTCTCTTGTATGGAGAAATTTGCAAGTTGGTTCTCTCTAGCAAAGATCTTCACCTTAATAAATTTTCGTGTGTGATATTTATGCAAGCCCGTTCCCTTTTAAAACGGACATTGTTTCAATACAAAATTAAAACAAAGCACGAGCCAGAAATTATAAAAGCAAACGTCTCTAGACAATTATATGCACATTCTGCAAGGCACTTGAAAGACGAAAACAACAGAATAATGAAATCCATGAGAGCATGGACAGTGGAAAGCAACGTGATGAGCAACAACATCCTTACTTGTGCTCCTGAGCTAGATGCATCCTTCGTCAACCTCTCTTCATTAAATAAATTAGAAGGAATGTCCTTTTCTGGAATTTCCAAAAAAGATTGAATTAAGATTACTTAAAACTCAAATTTAAACAATTGATGCACGACGGGAAACTTTATCATTAGTGTAAAAGTCAGTATCGTAAAAAAAAGATAAACAAGAGATAACAAGATCAACCTGCCAGAAAAGGCACAGAAACCTCTCCTCCACCAACTCTCAAGACATTCTCCTTTAGATCAATTATGCACTATCAAATGCAGTTATGTAAGCAAATCATTATGAAATTTGAATTCAAACTAATTACAAGAGCAAATTTAAATATGAAAAGGCTACCTGGTGCTTGCGGAGCATATCCAGCCCAAAAAGAAATTCCATGTTGGGAGAATCCAGGACAGTAAAGGTACACGGGTAAAAATTATTCCCAATCTACCATATTATGAAAACAAACACATCATAGTAACAGGAATGCCACGTGTAACAAGGCATGAGCCGAGGGGGTCGAAGAAAATGAAAATGGTTTTAAAACATGAAAGAGAATAATCCCTAGTCCATCAAAATGAGGATAGCAGTATATTACATGCATACCTTGATGGGGGCAACATGTATCCGACCAATTATCTCAGATTGACCAACTCCTTGAGCAATACCCCTATACCGTGTATCTAAAAGCCTCGACAATCTGAAGGAAAGAAATGGTGAACAATTAATAATTAATATCCATTCAAAAGTGGCACATACACTGGTTTGAACAGATTAATTCCACAGCAAGAGAAATAACAGGAACTCATACCCACAACGCTCAGCACAGCTTTTAGATATAATTGTTGACTGAGCTCCACTATCAACAAAGGCCTGAACAAGGGCAGGTGAAATATATACCTCACTTAAAGCAAGAGAACATAGGATAAGGAGCCCACACATGACACAAGGGACCATATAATCAATAATCTACAACATTTCCTAGTTTAAGTGCCCGCTCAAAGTGACTTGACTGTAAATGCAAGAACTTTGTAAAGTCACGAGCTCTCAAAAACCAACCATTGAATTCTCAAGTAAATCAAGACGCATCACATATACAAGAACTTTATAAAGTCAGTGTAACTATGTGTCAGCAGATAGAAATGTGTCTTAACTATCCATAAAACAAAAGACCCCCATGTCCAAGCTTTGAGTATTTAAGATTTGTCAGTTTATCTAATGGGAACGACTAAATCCATGCCTATCGATGTCTTACTCAAGGGCACTTCCAAAATTTTAAAATTTTCAAAGATTCCTCTAAAGAGTTCAGACGATAACTGCTGCTATAAACTCTCTTTCTGTCCCTTCCCCTTCCCCTTCCGTTTTGCTTTTTTTCCTTCATCTAATTAAAAGAGGTTAATTGGTCCTTGATTGGAATTTGACTAATTTGTTATAGTTTGTCACAATCCAGGGCATGTAACAATTTCTTCATAGATGTAATTTATCGTAATGATGAATTGCTGGGGGATTTCCAAAGGCCAAGTGGACTCTTCATCTTCATCCTTTCTTCCTCCCAACTTCATCACCACAATCACCTTTCTCTTTGAAATTCAATTAATAATTTGACTAGTGCAAAATTGATGTATATATGGACATGTTGCATTCCAGCTAAAGCATCAATAATGTCTAGATTTCTGCCCTTATTTAACAAAATGACAAAACATCAAGACCGTAACGCAGCTTTAGAGACAATAGTCACAATTTCAATCCACGCTAAACGGGTACCCATGCATGCCTAGTTGATGCCAGATTGTGGTTCTTTTAATGGTCTCAATAATGCGCACACCCACAAATTTCCTGAATAAAATATAACAGTGATGCTAGAGCAGCAGGAAAGAACCAGCAAGTTAAATTCTGACTGGTTAGCAATACTAGACAATGAAGAAGACGGACTGGCCATTGGAATCCTTTGGATATTAAAGGTAAATTCTTGGTTAGTGAGACCTGATTGCGAGCAACTACCTTATGTGCTATTTAAATTTAGCTTTTTCTCTTATCTTTCAAATTAATCTATAAAATATCATGTAACGGACATAGCATCTCCATATTTATGATTCGGCATGTTAAGTTCTCTTCATCTCCTCTCATAGTAATTTTAGATATAAGGTACTTGCCCCCATCCCATTGTATTCTTTTTTTTTTTTTTTTGGTATCAAAAAAGATGGTCATGGAATCCCCCACCCCACCCCCCCCCACCAGGCAACTGGGTCTAGGTGGAGAGTCGGAGACCTAAAAGTTCTGCCTAGGCTGTTTCATTTTTTTTTATTTTTTAAAAAAAATGGGGGGGAAGCACCAACAAGAGAAGAGCCTCGATAAATAGAATGATGGATAACATTCAGTAATGCATGGTAATAAGGCTGTAGTCTGCTTGAGGTACTTGTAAATTTGTAACTGACTCAAATAACAAATTTCAGGAAATGCCCCAAAGTTGGTGTGAGTTTTTAACCAATTGGTTTCTATTTATGAGGTTTTCCCATCTTCTTTCTTGGGTTGGCAGGGATGATAGTAGATGAAAGAACAGTAAGGAAGTGCAAGTCACATTGTTTACCAATCCAATACCTTCAAAGGAACACCATTGACTTCCATGTCAACATACAACATAACCTGGAAAAAAAGCATAAAACTTTGGCGTTTATATTGAGAAATAACAAAAATAAACAGTCAACTTGGCATTTTTACATACCACCCTTGCAAAACCTTCAGGGTTGTATTCTAAGGCAGCAGCCCAGTTCTCATTGATTCCTTTCTGCCAAACAAAATGGCAATTCATGAAACCACAGTAAATATTTCAAAGTGAAATTAATTAAAAAGGAGCTTAATCAGACAAAAAATATATAGAGAGATGCTAAGTACCCATGACATGGCATATCAATTCATTGGTGAATAATTTTATGAAGATTATCAAGATTTGAATTAAATTTTTTATCCACCAATAAATTAATATGACATGTCATATGTGAACAGAAGTAATAAGTTGGACAGTACTGATTGCATCATCTTAATTTTGAACAAAGATCACTAGTCCAGAAGAGGAAATTTTCAAGTATCATATATGCATTAAGATACTGTGCTAGCGCTTGAAAATATAAATCGTCATAAATATTCATAATCTGTTGGCAAAAACCATAAATATGTAAATCAACTCTCCTAGTAACCACAAACAAGCTCCCACTCAGTCACAGCCGCAAATCATTTAGGAGGTGAACTTTTGTTAGTTGGCATCAATCATTCTAGAGATATGCTGGCATGCAAATCAATAATAAGAGCTACTCCTAAAAATGACCTAAAGATAACGTGGAGGTAACCAACCTGGCGAATATCAGCTTCAATTTTCTTCTGTGCCTCCACGTCAAACGGGTCTGCATAAAGTAAAGCCTGCATTGCAAAGACACAATCCCATACATATAGACTTCTCTTAAAAAAACATTCAAATAAACTAGATCAATAAGCAAACAAGAAGCAAACAGATTTAGATCGAGCAATTCAAATTGCTCCTGGGGTTAGTTTTTTCTGCAAGACATTTAATGTCTCCTCATAATCACCCAACCTACAAAAGCAGAAAGGCACTGAAAGCACTGCAATGAAGTCCTTGAAAAAAAAAATCTCCATCAAGAGCCTTAAGATGCAAAGGAATGTCCCCTCCCTTCCCACCCAAAACAAGGGTATTCTTACAGACCCATAGTTATCCCATGAGATAGGAAACATAAGCATCAATTGTATGAAATATCGGAAACAGGAACTGAATAAAAATCCCACCCTTTGAAAGATTAACCTGTATACAGAATTTTGGTCTTCTGGCAACGAAGTAGCAGAAAAAAAAAAATAGCACAAGTTTCTTGAGGCTTAAAAAAAGGTGCGAAAAAAAAAGAGCATCTATTTGTCACTTGGGAGCTAGTATGAAATACAAGGTTCAGCAAATGACATCATGTAAATACCATGACATGAACCCCAGAAGCATCTCCCAATTTTTTTTTCATAACTGACAACAGAGTTCTGATGAATTAAAAGTTAACCCAATGCATATTACAAACCCCACCAAGAAATCTATAATGGATTGTTTCCGGCAAACGACACTAACCATTTCTTCTTCTTGTTGACGCCGTAATTCACCTCTCTTGCGATTACGAGAGCGTAAAATGTCTTGTAGCCTATCGAGATCATTTCCAAGGATAGCTTGTGCCAACTCGGGATCACTCTGAAAGTTCAAATAGCGTGTACAACCTCAATAAATCTTCAGACTCTGGAAGATTTAACTTTACAAACATGGCATTGCAATTAGCAATATAATCATAAAAAATCAACATCTTTAAGCATAGACTAGTTGAACAGTTGTAGAAAGACTTGAGACATGACAGCAATAACCAATATTGAAAATTTGTTAGGACTAACTTTTAACCTATGACAATGTTAACTGCTTATATGAAGCATGCTGATTTTGACACAGTCATAAAAGGTTAATGAAAAGCAATTTAAATAGAAGCTAAAAAAGTTTCATTTAAGTCCATCACAAGAAAAAATTACTATAACTGTATATCAAAATTCTTGCTCAAAACAAAATAAGCTGTTCCAGATAAAAGAAAAGTATAAAGTGTAGAATTTTTACAGTCTTCTTACAAAGAAAAACAAGATGACAACTGCACACAAAAGCAGTTTATTTAAAAAAAAAAAACATAACTATATTAGCTCATTGTGTCATTTTCCACCAAAAGTAGCTAATAGCAGTAAGTTTTCACCAATTTAAATAAAAGACGAGCCAAAAAATGCTTCTACGTGAGAGAAAAATGCATTTAAAGGTCCATTCACACTTTACCTGGAACAGCTGGGCCATCACATTAGAATCGTTACGCAACTGCTGCTGCAAAGCTGACGGGTTCATTGCAGAACCATCTGGATTGAACCCTGCCTCATTCGGGGATGCTCTACAGTAGGTTAAAAGTCACACTATTTAGAATGAGAAGGCATTGCAGAAAGCTTTGGAATATTCTTCTAGACCAAAACGAGAAGTAAAGAAAAAGAGATGCAGGAAGAAAAGGGTTGTTGTTGGCTGATGGTTATTGTTAGGCTGATGGTTGTTGTTGGGCTGAATTAGTTTGACATAACCCATTTGATATTTACAATTTCATAGGATGCTGGATAGCAGCTATTCGGTAAAGAGACTTTTATTGGTTTTGAGTCTTTTATTTCTTTTAAAAACTTTGTAACCACGCATGATGAAGCAAACAGAATTTACAAAACTGATTCAGGGCTCTTGCTCCCAAGTTCATCTTAATTCGTTCTTCCTTGAGATTGGCTCGAAGAAGCTCAATCTTCTTCTTAGCTCGGATTTGAGCCTCATCCTACGTCAAAAAGACACCTTAGCATTGTCCAAAACAAATAAGTGGATAGTACATGTTCGTTAATTATGCCATGTTGAAAGGTACCCAACATCCTATTTGGACTTATGATACTATAACTTTTAATGGAAGTACCAATATTATATACGTGGCAGGAAATTATTACGACCACACGAACCTAGCACCAGAAGATGAAGCATTTGAGACCATCATCACCAGATCTCCATCAGTAACACCAAGAGCACCCAATTTCTCAGCATTCCTCATCTCCCTCCCATTATATAGCAGCTGCTGCTGCTGCAGTGGCACTTGTGTCTGCTCGTTCAATATTATAAACACGAAATATACATTAACCCCCCAATACATTTATCCAAAAAATTTAAAAAGCACCAAAGAGAACATATAACCTCTACTTCCAGAAGAGCTTTCAAGTTCTCGACCTGCAATGAGTATTTAAATCGGACATCGTCATCACGAGGAAAAACAAGAAAAACATTCCATAACAATTAGGGTTCTAAGGTATGAATAAGTTACAGATTCGTTGCGATCGACGTCTAGGGTGAGGATTTTTTCATCGGCTGTCATTACAGTGATCTTCATCTTCTCCAATTAGCTTTGAACCCCGTCCGAATTCCGTAAAAATGAGATTTGACCGATACTATTTGTAATGAATGTGAATAGAATCATGCTACATTTACGTACCCATCTTTATACGTATCCCTCTCACGTATGTGTGGCCCGAAATGTGGGACCCACTGTGACCCCACACACGTGTGAGAAGTGAGAAGGATGTGTTCAAAGATGTGTACCAAGAATGTACACTTGCTTTTTCCCACGTGAATAAGGAGGGTGCGTTCGAGTCATGGTGGAATAATATACTTCGAATAGTGGATTGGAAATTTGGAATGCTGGGAGAAAAAGTTATTGACAATGTAGAAAATATTATTTTATTAAAAAATGTGTTATTGATAATGAGTGAAAGAATGAAAATGAAAATTTTAACGTGTACAAAAAATGGGCTGAATGACCAAATAATTAGGCCTTTATTTTGTGGTAATTACATAAAATCATACATTAAGTTTCACCTTCTTAAAAATTAGATCTTGACTTTATTTAATCAAAAATCAGATTTTAATTTTACAATGAATATTAATAATAATATTTTAAATTAAATTAATCTATATACACACTCTACTACCTACCCCACCAAATTTATTTTAAATATAAAACCATATCCAAACCCTAATCCATTTCATTTCTCCCCTATCTCTCACTCGGCACCTCTACCGCCACCTTCCCTCCTCCTTCCCCTTCCCTGTTGCGAATCGCAGCAGCGTCACAGCGACGCTGCTGCCATTCACCGCCCGTCGCCATCCCTCCCTTATCCTTCCACTCACAGCAGATTCGCAGCAGTGTCTCTCGCTGCTAGGAATTTTGCAGCAGAGCGATGATGGAGGTAGGGGATCTGGTAGTGAGGTGGTGGTGTGGTTGATGAGGGAATGATGGCGGCGGTGGTAGTAGTGCTCGGCGCAGATTTGAGGATTTATTTTCGGTGAGGATTTGTGGTTATGAAGTGATAGGTTGTGGTGGTGGTGGATTCTGGCAGTAGAGGTGTTGTGGGTGTGTGTTGTGTGTGGAGGCTGCGGCTCACGAATCTGTGGGTATGTAATGGCAAGTTAGTTTGTGTTCATTTTTGTTATTGTTGTGCCGGTGATTGTAGTGGTGTTGCGGCGGGGTGACCGATTTGTTATTATTATTGCAATGGTTATGGTGGTGTTGTGACAGGGCGATGATGGTGGTGCTATTCAGGCGGCGATGGTGGTGGTTGTTGGTGGGTGGTTTGGGGATTAGGTCGGCGGTGGATGGGACGAAGTGTATGTGACCAATTATTTGGTCGATTTGTGACATGTGATCAAGTTTTGGTGATGTACTGGGATTGAGGGACGGGTATTTGGGTGTATGTGACCAATATATCGATCTGTGACCAAGTATTGGTGGTGCACTGGGATAGGAGGATGGGTATTTGGGTGTTTGTGATCATCTATATGGCAACCGTGACCTTAAAATTGTTACTATGTGACTGAAAATATAACATGTGACCAACAAGTATGAAGTAATTTTTACAAATTAAAAATCTATGACCTATAATTTTTGTGATCAGTGACTAATGAAGTTAATTGTGACCTATAAATTTTTACATTTGTGACCTCAAAATATTCCGTGACCAAAAATGAAATTTTTAACTATTTAATAAGATATGCGACCAAATTGTATATAACTATGACCTTAACAATTGCCGAAATTGGAGCAGTTGCCGGAATTAAGCGGCGGCAGAATGGTCACTCGAGTAGTCGTCGAAATTAAGTGCGATCGGAGAACAATATCCGGAGTAGTCGTCAGTCACCGGAGAGTCACTGGAGTAGTGGGGGTGGGTGGGTTTATTATATTATATTATATTACAATAAATATTTAAATTAATATAATTAATTAATTAATAAAAAAACCTAATTTTTGTAATTCTAAACATCGGGGCGTGATTTTTTATTTTGGAATAGATAAAGTTTGTGAATTTTTCCCTTTTATTTTTTCTTTTTCTTTAGTTGCGTGTCACTAATGGCAATGGATCTAGTCGGGCCTGTCCTCAAGCTAGTCCGGGCAAGAGTCGACTCGGCGCACCAGCTTGTAAGCTTGAATCGAGCCCACAAGCTCAAGTTTTTATTTTTATTCTTTTGGAGGTTACTCGCGGGCTCATGAACTTTAGGCTCGTGGGTGCTACGAGCCGCTCGATGAGCGAGTCTTGCTCGGCTTGTCGTGCGAACTCCCGCTCGACTCATGCTCAAACTTGTCTTGAAACGAGTCCGAACCGTTCATGGAATGAACTTCGACAAGTCGAGCCAACGAGCTACTCGACCCTTTTGCCATCTCTACCGTGTTTTCTTGCTGCCAAAGTTGACTTTGGTTGACTAAACTAAAGAGTGGTGCTATTAGCCCAACTCAAATTATAATTTTAGTGTATGTAGTGCATTGATAAGTACAATTAAATGAGTTATTTAGTGTTTGTTTGACACCTGTTAATTTATTTTAAAATTTACTGCATGATTATTTTAAACCACACATCACACAATAAAATATACTATAAGTATACAAAAAAAAGTTATTACTTTTTAATCACGCATTCTCCTAAAAATACTATTTAAAACTCATTTTTTCCCAATTGATGAGAATCAAACAGGCTCTTAAATCCATCTTTCGTTCACTTTATCACCTAATACCAAGTATAATGAAATTATAACCCCAATTAAGATTAAATAGCATTTTTCAATCTTGAAAAGAGGTGGAGACTCTTGAAAGGATTTTGTTTGAGATGACTGAGTTCTAGCTTCTAGTAGTACCTATTTGGGAAAAAATATGGATAATACTACTTTTACATAATTATTTACTAATTGATGTATAAAAAAAATAAAGTTTGTAAAATGAGGAATAGGTATGTGGATAATTAATGGAAGTATTTGTAATCAATGATCTTGTAATTAAAATTAATTTTTAATTCACTTTAAATTATAATGACCTATAATTTTTTCCGAAACAAGTCTTAGGGGATTCTCTTGAGGAATTTTTTAAAAGAATTACCTGGTTAATTGGTTTAGAAAACTTTTCTCCGTAATGTGTCTCGATATTTTTATTGTGAATTTTATTTGATCGAATCGACTTTAAATTCACGTGTAGTGTGATTGGATCGACCAATATTGTTAATTATAGTTCAAAGATTCATGCACGGATCTTTTTATCATATCATTCTTGTGGCAAATAGAGAGATATAATCCGACTCGGAGTGATAAGCAAAAACGGGAAGGAGAGCCGTACTCGAGGAAGCGATGTTGGGGTGATGATACGAGGATGAGAGTGTGGAGGAAGGGGTAGGAAAATAATGAAAATGAAAAGAAAACTCCAAAAAATCAAAGGTATTCATGTATTGGTTTTTCGAGTTCTTACTATTCATCTTAAATTTTTTATGGTTATTGGCTCACCTAAATTTCGCCATACACTCATATAAAAGGTATACGTACTACATATGTACGTATGTGTACACTTTTATCAAAATTTAGAAAAATTGAGTAATGTTGATAATCACATTTCATAATTTTCGAAGCAATGTTGATAATCACATTTCATAATTGTCAAATGCTTCGAAACGTTCATGATAAAATTGAATAAGGAAGGAATATTAAGATTATACTCGTTGTGTGTCATACTAGTTAAAAATAGAGGTGAAATTTTTCGTGCACGGTGCAATAAGATAAAAACAACGGGGTTTCAAGCAAAAAATATATGAGAACTTTTTCCCAAAAAGAGTTTTAGTCCACACTAACCTTGCTCGAGGAGATAAAAGAAAGTAAACGGCACTAAGTGTCATTTTATCACTTTGTTATAAACTTTCATTTTAAAGTTCATAACACTTGCTATTTGTGGTCGTCAACAAATAAATCCTCACTATAGATGCTGATCACAACGAATCTATAAATTATTATTATCTCTACCTCAAAACGCTGATTTTTTGGTCAATGGTGTTTTGATTCAAATATGCATTACATATTGAGAAGTTGAAAGCAATTCTAAAAGTAGAGAGGTTAAATCTTCTTTTGTTATGTCCTTTCTTTATTTCATGTATGTAAATATATTGACAATTGATGTATAATTAATCTTTATAATATTACACAAGTAGACAATAGTGTCATCATGACAAATTTTGTCATTAGCAATCCAAACAACGATTTTAGTGTAGTGTAATAATTACAACGCCTTTTTCATTCCAATAACTTGTTCCCATACTCTTGAATATAGCTACAAATTTCAATGTCCAAGTCTCGGTCCCACGTTGATTTAGCTAAAAATCAAATTTCAATAAATTTTGATAAGAATTGTTGAGATGAATGGTTAAAAATTAATAAAAAACGTTGATCCCACTAAATGCGTTTAAAAAAATAAAAAATGAATTTTGAAAAATGGGAGCCAAACAAAACTTAAGTTTACAGTTTTTGCAATAATGGACCTAAGCTACCTAGCGGAAAAATGGAAATTTTTGGTTTCGAACGATTAGAAAGAGTAATTGTTTGATAAGAACATTACTCTAGCATACTTTTAAATGCTCGCGTCAAAATTCCCTAGAAATGGGCCTAAACTAACAACAAAAAAATAGAAAAAATTGTTTTCAAACTAAAGTGTTTGTTTGATAATAAGACTTGCTGTTTTTATTACCACGTGACTCAATCGATCCATTGAAGTCATTTCCGTCAAAGTCACGTGGAGTGCGTAGGACTTATTAGAGCCCACTAAATCTAAAGCACTGAAGCAATTTTCATGGCAGTGATCTGCTGAAACCTCTTTGCCGAAGTGGCAAGGCTCAACGAAGTAGAATTTGAAGCTCAATTAAGGTACAACCCACATTTAAGGATTTGAATTTATAAAATCCTTTTAAAATTGATTGATTGGACTTCTATAATGAGTAAAAGAGTTAATTTTGTCATCATATGTTGATGACTATCTCCTTTTCGTGAGATTTAATATGTCACGGGCTACTGGAATTAAAATTGATATCTATGATGTCATGTTTCAGTAAAGAAGATGAGACCACATGTCCCCCATCCAATGATTACTATTTCATATGTATATAACACTATAAATATCTCCATCTTGTATTATTTTGGGGGATAATGCAAAAAATACTAAGATATCAGCTACAAGTTATTCCCTCTCCTGTTTGATATTTGGGTTTTAATGTTTGATGTGTGATCTTTTTAGTCTATTATTTTGTCGATCATTCATTGTCGTGCAACTTCGCTTGTGTGTGTGTGTTATAAAGCTTATCTCACGTTCAAATTCGAAATATTATTAATCGATAATCTGTCTACGAGTGTTGGAATAAGCTTATTAGGAGGCGAGTGAGCCCAACATCTGTAGTACACGTCCACGGTGCGAAAAACGGGGTTAACAATCTCAATTCAAAATTCCTAAAAAATGATATTTCTTCCGACAACGAACAATATTATCTATCATTAATGATAATCATCACTAGTCTCGTTCAGTAAATTAATACATTCAATCAATGGAGGGTTGTTGGCAAAGCTTTTGAAAAACATTACTGAATTGTGTGATTGAAAAGTTAATAAAAGTTGTGAATCTATTGAAATATGTAGGGAAAATTAATTTTCAATACCGACCTCTACTTTTTGAAGCTTTCCCACACAATTATTGATATTAAAGTAATCAACAATTATTTTTTCATAAAATTAAGAGCTTGTTTGAACTCCATTTTTCTGTCAAAAATGTATTTTAGAAAAATGATTTGATAGAGAATGTCTGAATGTGTGATTAAAAAAAGAAAAAAAATTTGACTTGATTGTAATAATATTTTATTGAAAAATTTGTGATTGAAAAAAAAAAAAAAAAAAAAAAAATATATATATATATATATATATATATATATATATATATATATTTTAAAAGTAATTGGATCAGACAGACAGACAAATCAAGCCAAACCAAAACAGTTCGCGCATCAGATTCCACTAAATTGCACTGTTTATCATTTAATAGTAAAATTGATATTTTTTCCCCAAATAGAAATAGTCCAATGAAAAAAACAGTACAAATACAAACTCATTAAATTATCCGCATTTGATGTACATTGTATTGGTTAAAAACCACTCATTGTAATTCAACTGTTTTTTATTTTAGTAATCTGGCTTTCTTTATTCCAAACTCATCACCAAAGTTTCAATTTTATTTCAAGTTAGTAACTATGTCAAAAAATTTGACATCTTTTCATACGGAACATAGAAAAATTTCATATACACTCCTCTCGATGTTAGTGTGTGATGATGGCCAAATTGGGGAAAAAAAAAAGGACTTTTAATATAGTAACATGTTATGTAGTTTTATAAGTTGGAAGACTTGATTTTTGCATAACTTATGAGGTCTATTAATGCATATAATAATATCCACAAAATAAAAATAATTTACCACGAAAAAATGACATTTTTCATGACGTAATAGTCATTCTCGATCAACCCGAAACGAAGGTACTATTTGGTTTGACTAAAAATCTAATCTTTAATATATTTTAATAAAAATTAATGAAATATGTGGTCGAAAAATAAGTCTCCATTTGACAGCCTTTTTTGGGGAGAACGAGTCTTTGGATAGTAAAATTTTGGAGAATGTGGTTAAAAAATAAATTGAATTCACGTGAATAATATTTTATCGTGAGAATATGCGATTGAAAATAAGTATGAAAAGAAAAGAGTTTTGAAAGAATGGTTGTTAAAAAATGGGCTAGATCAAATTGTGAATTTCGTAAAATGTATGATTGAAAATGAGTTTAAAAAGAGAAAATATTAAAAAATTGGGGCCAAACAGCATCAAAAAAAAACTTCAGAGATTGGTTTAGACTGAAAAAGTTATGCGACTGAAATGCAACCTTTTTCAAAGTCAAGTGATCTCTGCTAAATTTCTAATCAAGCCCAAAAAATTGATTTTGCAGCCATCTTTTCTCAGTTTGGTCCCTCAATCGTTTCTCTCTCACGTGTTCACTGAAACATCTAGTACCCTAACCACCTCACACCCACTCACGCTCTACTATACACACACACACACACACACACGTATATATGCTCACAAGCCATGTCTTACTCCTCCAGGATTCAGATCTTTCTGTATCAAATACGGATTGTAGTTTGATTTTGTATTGATCGAAATGGCTTCACCTAGAAATCCAAATCCAAACCAGCCAGGTGGAGGTCAATTTGATATGAACAAATTATTCAGAACTTCCACTCCTCCACCCATTCCCACTGCAAACCTCAATCTGCAAAACCCTAATAGTAATACCAGTAACCCTAATTTTGTTACATCCCCCTTTACGGCCCCTTCAGCCTCTTATCCTCCGCCAGTGGGCGGTGGTGTGCCCTACTCATATTCGCCTCAAAGCGCGGCCTTCCACCATCCCGTGTACAACAATCCACCCAATTATTCACCGACGAATCAGGATTTTGCTAATATGCACTCTCAGAGGTCATTGTCTTATCCTATACCCAGTCTTCAACCCCATACCCCCACTGGCCCCGTTCTTCACAATTTTCAAAATCCACCAAGTTCCCAGAACACTAGCAACCCCAACCCAGGGGCCCGGCTTATGGCCTTGTTGAGCGCCCCGCCTTCCACTCTGGAAATACCGCAGCCACCCACTACGCCAAATCCCCAACTCCACCCAACATCTTCGGCCGACTCTGATTTCTCAGCGCAGCAGAATGTAGTCATGCTGCCTTCCAGGCCAAACTTTGGAATTTGGCATCCGGGCCCTGTGCTAAGAATGCCCAGTAGTAAGCTCCCAAGGGGGCGGCATTTGATGGGGGATAATTTGGTTTATGACATAGATGTTAGGTTCCCCGGGGAGGTGCAGCCTCAGCTGGAGGTTACTCCCATCACTAAATACGGGTCTGATCCGGGACTCTTCCTGGGCAGGCAAATTGCTGTTAATAAGACGTATATATGCTATGGGCTCAAGTTGGGTGCCATTCGGATTCTTAATATTAACACTGCTTTGAGATCATTGCTTAAGGGTCTAGCTCAGGTTGGTTTTATTTGGGGATCTTATTTTGCTGAAATTATAATCGTGTGTGTATTGAAATCTCTATTGATTTGATTTACTGAGCTCTGGATGTGGATTATAATGCTCAGTATGTTGATCAAACGATTCTAGACTTCAATAGTTTTTGAATGAGACATCATGTTATTGAAGGCTTTCTAGTTTCTACATAATGATGCTACTCTTCGGCTCTTCCAACCCAACAGCGTTCAACATTTTCTTATTTATTTTTTTTGTTTCATTGGGGTAAAAAATGTAATCTATTTCCAATTCCTGGATACAATGCAGATAGCTAGGTCACATAATCGATAACAAGTGACAATCCTATACACATGAAATTTATCAATTTGCCAAAAGTTTCCCTATAGAATTATCAAATTTTTTGTAATTTTTTAAAATTTACTCCCGTTTGTCATTTGCTTTTGACAGTGCATACTGCAAATAAAATTTGATCTACGATGATTATTTTGTTATGCTACTGCTACTATGGTACTTGGTATAGAGTTCGCATTCGAGGATGTTAATTATGAGCTGTAAGCATAAATGTGTGGGTGTGTGCAACTCTCTAGGATATGCCTGTATTCTGAGTTTAGCATACTCTTTGTGGGATGTGATATCCTGCATTAAATTTGATTGTATTTTGAGTGATAAGTGCTTAAATAATGCGTTCTGTTTCAGAGGGTCACTGACATGGCTTTCTTTGCCGAGGATGTTCATCTTTTAGCTAGGTAGTCTTCTTGTCAATTGTTTTATTAAATACATCTTCTGGCTTGTCTTTGATGATGCTAATGTGCTTATGTGTAGTGCAAGTATGGATGGTCGGGTTTATGTATGGAAGATTATTGAAGATCCAGATGAAGAAGACAAACCTCAAATAACTGGAAGGATTGTTATTGCTCTTCAAATTACTGGAGCAGGGGAATCTGTTTATCCAAGAGTTTGTTGGCACTGCCATAAACAGGTATACTATATTCTGACACTCACCTTTTCAGTATTTCGGTGTTACTATTTTTTTCGTTGCCAGGCGATCATCGTGTTAACATACATTACTGAATAATTTTGTTCGTTCCCTCTGACCAGGAAGTTCTTGTAGTGGGAATTGGAAAGCACGTGTTGAAGATTGATACTACAAAAGTTGGAAAAGGTCAAGTGTTCTCAGTGGAAGAACCTCTCAAATGTCCTGTTGAGAAGTTAATTAATGGGGTCCAACTCGTTGGTAGCCATGATGGAGAAGTGACGGACCTGTCGATGTGCCAGTGGATGACCACCCGTTTGGTATCTGCGTCCGTGGATGGCACGGTTCGTTATAAAGTTGCTTCTTTATGGTCTCTGAAACTAGTTTTATTTCAAGTTCTTTTTGAATAGCTGCCGAGAGGGAGCAAATCTTTAATAATCCAGACTTAGTTCTACTTTTTATGCTATTGCATTTTCTCATTTTGCACAATGTTAAGCCATACTTAGTTCTACTTTTTATCATTCCATGTGTTGTGTCGGTCTTTTAATGTCAATTTGGTCTCGAGTATGTGGGTAAAATGTGAATACGGTGATATAATGACGAAGCTACTACTTGAGATGTAGGCTATTGTTTGGATGTTTTGACTTAACTTCATTAGTTTTCTTAATGTTTCCCATTCAACTTTTCCGTTGTCTTGACCAATGTACCTTTGTTGCGTTATTAGAACAATATGCTCTCATTTGCATTTGATCCAGAAAATTAAGGTTCTAAATGAATACGTGTTACCGACAACTTACTTTTTCTGTTGACACCTTGATTTATAATCAGTAGTTGAATTAGGAAAACACTCACCTCTGTTTGTGGTGTTTGTGAAACATATCTGCCATTTGAGATTTTTCTAATTTGGAAATACTGGATAACAAACTACTGAATTTATTCTTAATTATTTGGTAATTCTGGAAGCTTACTTGGATAATTTGGTTATCTAATTTTAAAGCATTTTATATATTTCTTTTTGTAATTGCAGATAAAGATTTGGGAAGATCGCAAGTCAACCCCAATTGCAGCACTCCGGCCACATGATGGCCAACCAGTTAATTCTGTTACGTTCTTGGCTGCTCCTCACCGCCCAGACCATATCATTCTTATCACTGGGGTGCTTACCATCAAATCTTCCTTCTTTCATTGCTTTCCTCAAATATTTTGAACTTAATATGTTTGAATCCTCATTGTTTTCATTAGAGGATTTTTTAAGTTCTAATTGTCCTTTTGCATAAAAAAAATTTGTTTTTATTTTTTTACATACGCTTTTGCTTCTAAGATATCTTCACTGTATTTAAATTTTAAAGGATGAATTCAGGGTCCATTTAATCGGGAAGTGAAGATATGGGCATCTGCAAGTGAAGAAGGTTGGTTACTTCCTAGTGATGCTGAATCGTGGCACTGCACCCAGATATTGGAATTGAAGAGTTCAGCAGAAGCTCGAGTAGAAGAGGCTTTCTTCAATCAAGTTTTAGCCTTGCCACATGCTGGTCTTCTTCTACTGGCAAATGCCCAAAGAAATGCTTTATATGCTGTGCACTTAGAATATGGTCCTAACCCAGCAGCATCCCGCCTGGATTACATTGCAGAATTTACCGTCACTATGCCAATTCTGAGTTTTACAGGGATGACTGAATTAATGCCTCATGGTGAACAGATTGTTCAGGTGTATTGTGTCCAGACACAGGCTATTCAGCAGTATGCATTGGAATCTTTGCAGTGCTTTCCACCCGCAACGGAAAATGTAGGTTTTGAGAAGTCAGACTCCGGCATCTCATATGATGCTGCCAGTATTGAAGGGCTTGCCAATGTGGAGTCTTTTGGTAGTAAACTGACCGAAATTCCTATTGAGGCATCTAAATTTCAGGAATTCGCCACCTCAAGCATGGAAGCCAAACTGGTTCCTTCATCTGCAGTAACTGATGATAAAGCTAGTGCTTCCGTGGCATCACCTCCGATTCCTCTGAGCCCCAGGTTGTCTAGAGAACTTTCTGGTTTTAGGAGTCAGTCAGGCAGCTTTGAACCAGATGTTCTGGTCAAAGACCGTGGTACTGATTCGAAAATTGTTGATTATTCTGTTGACAGACAAATGGAGGCGATTCATGCAAACTTGTCTGATGCTTCTTCACTGGATGATGATTCAAGGAAGGACAAAAATAAACTTTCTCAAGATGATTTTTCTATGACCATTAATCACCCTATTAAGTTTAAGCACCCTACTCATCTGGTAACTCCATCTGAAATATTGATGGCCAATTCTTCATCTGAAGCAAACCATGCTAAAGAGCCCAAAAATGAGAATGAACTAAACATTCAGGATGTGGTGATTAGTAACGATACAAGAAATGTTGAGGTGGGGGTCAAGGTTGTGGGTGAAACAAGATTTAGTCACAATAACAACGTGGTCGGTCAAGATGAACTTCACAATTTTGTGTCTGAAAACAAGAAGTACTTTTGCTCTCAAGCTTCTGGCCTAGGGATGGAGATGGCTCGAGATTCTCGAGCCTTACTACCTGAAACTTATAATGTGGAGGAAGCTGGGCAGTTTGATGGTTCCAGTGGAAATGAGGTAGTGGTCCAATCTTCAATCACTGAAGAAATTCATAATTCTGCAAAGGAAGTCTATAGAAAGGCTATTGATTCATCAGCACCGACACCAGTTCAACAACCACTGCCACCAAATTCAATAGGGAAAAAGCAAAAGGGTAAAAGTGGTCAAGGAGGTTCATCTTCACCATCACCTAGTGCTTTCAATTTAATAGATTCTTCTAATGAACAAGGCGTCAACACAAGTAACCATTCCATGGAAACATTAATTTCACAAATCCTGTCTATGCAAGAGATGCTTAATCAGGTAATTGCTCAGCCCCCTCCCCCCCAAGATTATTATATTATTGCCAATAACATATTGAAATCGTAAAGCTTGATGCTAGGTGTAGATATCGTACTTCGTGTTAGGCATTCCAAATATGTTATATTCACTTGTGTTTAGGTAACTGGGTAACTTTTTGCTTGTCAAATCAATTTTTTGCTCTTGCATACCAGTACCTTTTCATATTATTCTGTTGATCCAAGATAGGTCAATGACTACTGGCATCCAAGAGAATATTATATCATCTGCAGGCATATTGACTTGCACATCCCTCACCACATGTTTTTCCCTGCAGGTTGTAGCCATGCAAAAAGATATGCAGAAGCAGGTGGCCATGATGGTTGCTGTCCCTGTAACCAAAGAGGGCAGAAGAATTGAAGCAGCCTTGGGACGGATTATGGAGAAAGCTGTCAAGGCTAATGCGGATGCTTTATGGGCTCATTTTCAGGAGGAGAATGCAAAACTGGAAAAGGCATCATGGGAGCATACCCAGAAACTATCTAATATGATCAGCAATTGCTTAAACAAGGACTTGCCTGCTATTTTGGAGAAAGCTGTTAAGAAAGAATTAAATGCAGTCGGACAAGCTGTGGCACGCACAATTACTCCCTCTATTGAGAAAACAGTATCCGCCTCAATTTTGGAGACCTTCCAGGTTAACATTTGGATTTTCCTGTCCTTTTAAAATGTATCCAGTATCTGGATCTCATCTGATTTTTTGTGATCAGAAAGGAGTTGGTGATAAAGCCGTAAATCAGCTGGAGAAATCAGTCAATTCTAAACTTGAAGCTACTGTTGCTAGGCATATTCAAGCACAATTTCAAACTTCTGGCAAGCAAACTCTTCAGGTAAGAATGACAGGAAGACAGTCAAATCAGCTCTTCATGTAATTGTAGAAAGACTTTAAATCACTATCTGCCAGCATGGAACTTGTCCTCTGGACTTGGAATTGCTTGCTGTGTTTCCAGTTTATCTATTTATTGACTTTTTTTTCCCGAACCCCGTGCGACTTTGGGACATGATGCTTTGTATATTTTAACTCCCATCTTTGAATTAAAAGGAATAAATTTGCCAGTTCTGTATCATCCCTGGACTCTGGGCAGAAGAGGTTCATGTAACCTTCTCTTATTAATTTTAATTTCTTAAATTCTGCTTATAACTATTGGTGAAATCCTGGAATTGTTGCCCTGTCTTGATTCCTTACCATTTCAATCCTGATGATCCTATCTTTTTTTTTTTTTAAAGGTAATCAAAATTTCATTAATCAAAAGGCATAATACACAGGAAGTGTATTAACGACTTAAATCAGAAAGAAACAACATAAAATCAGGCAGCCCGCTAATATGCCTAAAAGCCACAGCATTAAACCATGTATACAAAGTTGAATAAAACAATTCCCTAAACTGTTCCGTTGTCCGTGATTGGTCTTCAAAACATCGACTGTTTCTTTCTCTCCACACACACCAAACGATGCAACCCGGAATAAGATCCCAAGCAATTTTGTTGTCCTTATCTCGAAACTTTCTCCTCCATGCCTTTAATGTGTCCTCCATACGCCTCGGCAACACCCAATCCATGTGTTGCGATGCCAAGATATCGTTCCACAGAAAACGGGCAGCATCACAATGAAGAAACAGGTGGTCAATCGTCTCCCCGTCCTTTTTACACATATAGCACCACTCTGTAATACAGAAACCTCTTGTACGAAGATTATCCACGGTTAACACCTGACCTCTGACCACCGTCCACAATAGAAATGCTACTCGTGGGGGTAATTTACATTTCCAAACCATCCTCCAAGGGAATGTGCTCTCATTAAGTCCCATTAAGGATCTAAAATAAGTACGGACTGAGAAAATACCATCACGTGTCAACCTCCACCTGCTACAATCCCTGTCTCCAGCCCTGAAATGAACTTCGTATAACATGGTCAAAAACAGCGCGTAGTCGTCCAGTTCCCAGTCCTGCAAACCTCGACCAAAAACAATGTTCCAACTGGGGTTCCCATTGTGAATAGCCAAGACATCATTTACCACGGTAGACGGCTCCAACGCAATACGATACAAAGAAGGAAATTTCAATTTAAGCGGTTGATCTCCACACCAACAATCATCCCAGAATCTGATGGTATTACCACTCCCTACCACGAAAGTCAATCTCTCCCGAAAGTCACTCCACCCTCGCCGAATGTACCGCCATAGACTCACCCCATAGGAACCTCGTCCGTTGCCTGAGCACCATCCCCCCTCCATGATACCATATTTTGCGCCTATAACATCTCTCCAGAAACTCTCCCTTTCCATTCCGAATCGCCATAACCACTTACCCAACAACGCCTTGTTAAACAACACAAGACTTCTCAATCCAAGACCACCAAATCTAATAGGAGAGCAAACCACACGCCAATTAACCAGATGTAACTTCCTCTCCTCCCCAAAGAAACTCCCTTTGGATCCTCTCTAGTCTTTTCGCCACTGCAACAGGAATAGGAAATAATGACAAGTAATAAGTGGGGAGATTCGACAACGTGGACTTTATGAGAGTAAGACGACCTCCCTTTGAGAGGTACATACGCTTCCACCCCGCAAGCTTTCTCTCCATCCGTTCCACAATACTGTTCCAGATCTGTCTGCTTTTAAACCGTGCTCCTAAAGGAAGTCCGAGATATGTTATAGGTAACTGCGCCACCCTGCAACCCAAAATCCCAGCTAACTCCTCCACATTATCAACCTCTCCCACTGTGATAGCCTCAGATTTTCCCAAGTTAATTTTTAATCCGGAAACGGCTTCGAAGCACAAGAGTAAACGACGCAAGTTCCTGAACTGCTCAGCATCAGGATCACAAAAAATCAACGTATCATCCGCAAATAGCAAGTGAGAAACCTGTAGTTGCTCAACAACAAAACCCCGTAATAAATTTTGCCCCACAGCCTTCTCTAGCATCCTACTGAAGGCTTCCATTACAATGACAAACAGCAATGGGGACAGAGGATCCCCTTGCCTCAAGCCTCTACTGCTACGGAAATATCCCTCCGGATTGCCGTTCACCATGACTGAGAAGGAAACCGTAGAGATACAAAACTGAATCCACTGACACCATTTCTCCCCAAAACCACATCGCCTAAGCATATACAAAACAAAACTCCAGTTAACGTGATCATATGCCTTCTGAATGTCGAGCTTACATAACATCCCTGGAACCCTCATTCGTAATCTAGAATCAATACATTCATTTGCAATGAGTACGGAGTCCAAAATCTGACGCCCTTTGACGAAGACATTCTGAAATTTGGACACCACTTTGCCCAGCACCTCCTTTAATCTATTTGCCAAAATCTTCGCAATAATCTTGTATATCCCACTCACTAAACTAATGGGACGAAAATCCTTAATATCAGTCGCTCCTGGTTTCTTAGGAATAAGCACAATAAATGTAGCATTGATAGTTTCATTCTTTTATAGTTTCTTGTTGTCTTAGAAAATAGTGTGATTGTTAAGTTGCACAGGAGCAAATTGCATGCTCATGGTTTAGTTCTGAATTAATTGCTTGGAGGAGCTTTGATACTGATGAGATGTTTGTTACATTGCATCGGGCAGCATGGATAAAGAGAAAGGAAACTAAAATAGTCTGTTTTACCGTAGAACAATGTTCAACACTGCTTACAATTCGTGCCTTTATTGTTTTGAATAAGATAAGAAGTTCAATGACTAAACTCTACACTTGCATGAATCTGACTTTCATTTAGTACTATATTAATTGCAAATCATTTTTAATATCCTGATTGTTGCTTTCAAGAATGAAATGTGAATTTCAACTGAAGCTAAAGATAACTCTCATTTCTGTTATGCAGGAATTCACCAGTGGTCATAGAGAAACACTTCCCGAAACTTATAGCAATCTGGAATTGAGTTTGAGGCCTTCCTACTCTCAGCTTGGCAGTGGGTCCTACTCATCCTCATTGTATAGGGAACAACCTTATGATGGCTATGGATCATCTCGCCTTGGAGGATATCATAATTTTTGGCTATGAACTCAAAGGCCCGATGTTGTTCAGCTTTTTATTTAAAACCGTTGTAACATATATGCCAGATCCTAATCTGTAAAGCATCTGCCCATTGACTATGAAAAAAAATAAAAAAAATGAGTCTTTTTGCAACTCCGTTACATGTATTTGATTCTTTGGGTTGCTGCTAATTTTTCAACTTACATAGCTCACAAATTGGTTATTCTGGTTAAGTTTTTTGATATTTATGCTCAAAATTTTATTGTGTTTGAGCCGTTTTATTATTCCTTAGCTCTTAAAATTTCTAGAATGTTGAATTTTACCATGTTTATCCCAACTCGGCTTTCTTGTGTACCAAGTAATACTGGACTTGGATGTAGTCCAGTGAAATTATGTATCTTATTTTCCACCTCTTATTTTCAGGGTATTTCTTATGGTCCCGTCATCTGTGGATATAGAATAATGACCCAATTGTCCGAAGGGGCAATCGACTTACCTTTCTAATTACATTATCAATGACCAGTTTATAGATTGTATATCCTTGGGAGTCAGAGAGCTGCTCAAATTGTTGAAGCGGTTGGTGGAAGTTCTTGTGGCTATTGAATGTACTGTCGAAGATTAAAGGCCTGTTTGATGGAGACTTTTTGAGGGCTGCTCGAACTGTTTAAGCGGCTGGTGGAAGTTCTCGTTGGCTAGTGAGTATCGTGCTGAAGATAAAGTGTCTGCTTAATGTAAATTTTGTGAAAAAATGATTATTTTTTTTTTAGAATTTGTAATTAAAAAGTAGGAAAAAATTTGAGTTCACGTTCAAAATTATTTTATTGGGATATGTATGAGGTTGAAAATGAATTCATGGTGAAATCAGTTTTAAAGAATCGAGCTAAATTTTTCGTCTGGAAAATTCTTATAGGGATTTAGGCCTAGCTGGTACTTAATGCAACATGTGAACAGAAAGTGGAAAGTGTGTTCCATCTGCTGATTAATTGTGAGAAAATTAGAACTAGTCTTCTGTTATATGATTCCAT